>JAKSZT010053779.1:2841562-2916345 GCA_026826555.1 Tolypeutes matacus | reverse complement strand
GCCCTCCTACACTAACGCCATCTTGGCCCCCCACTATTTTCTAATATTTATATTAGATCTTCAAGAATCAAAATTATTTAAGAAGACTAAATGCAACAAACTTTTTTTGTATTAGAGAAGTTCTGTGTTTATAGTAAAGTCATGCATAAAATACAAAGTCCTCATATACCAGCCTATTATTAACATCTTGCACTAGTGTAGTACATTTGTTATAATTCATGAAAGAACATTTTTATAATTGTGATAGTACATTGTTTAAATAGGGTTCACTGTTTGTGTGGCTGTACAATCAGTCCTATGTTGGTTTACCTTTTTTTAAATTTTTTTATTCTGGTAACATACAACCTAAAAGTCTCCTTTTAACCACAATCACATATATAGTTCAGTGGTGTTAATTTCATTCACAATGTTGTGCTACTCTCACTACCATCTGTTACCAAAACTTTATAACCAACCCAAATAGAAACGCTGTACAATTTAAACATTAACTCTCAATTCCCTATCCCGACCCCAGCTCCTGGTAACCTGTATTCTACTCTCTGACTCTATGAGTTTGTTTATTCTAATTATTTCATATCAGCGCAATCATACAATATTTTTATTCTGTGTCTGGCTTTAAATTCAACAAACTTTTGATAAGAACTAGAAACAGCTCCATGATCATAAGAGCATAAGACCTCAGAAAATGTTAATTTAATATCTGGGCCTGCTGCTGCAGGATGTAGTGAAGGAAAATATAGAAACGATAAAAGAAAAAAGTGATGAAGTTCTCTTATACTATATTCTGACACATAGGTAGAACTACTATTCCTATAGTTTCTGCACCAATAAAGGTATCTCTTTCAAGAAAAGAAAGGATTATGAAGGACATTTATAAGCCCTCTTAGCCTCTAAATTACACTATTTCTCTTGCTATAATTTTTTAAAGAGGATAGATACATCTGACAGACTGAGTTGTAGAACCCTGAGTAGTTATTGCTATAATTCTAAGAATATTTCAAAATTAATTTCTTCAGTGTTTTATTATTAGTTCATTCTGGAAGTGTAATGTTACTTAGACAAACAACCAGCATAGAAACTCTGGAACACATATACAAGTGGAAGAGCTTTTTTAAAAGTGTAAAATCGTACAATTGTAAACACTTTAACAAATGTAAAAATCTGACTTACTTGGCTCTGAGGTACTTCATGATCGGCCCCCCAATACAATGTCATTCCAAGTGAATAAATATGAATCTAGGAATAGAATTAAAAAAAAAATCATTTTACAATAAAATAAAATAGCAAATTTAGCAAGTACTATACATTCATAATTTTTTGTTTCAAAGTATAACACACAATTTGAGAACATCATCATTTTTATTAGTTTTTATTTATTCTAAAAGTTCTGTATGCAAATTCGAGAAATAGAATATATATTCTTATTTCCCTCTTCTTTTACAAAAGGTAAAAAACTTTAAAAATTATTCAGCTCCTTGCATTTTTAGCTTTAATGGACATACGGCCACATCTATGCTTAGAGATCTTCTTGGCCTTTTAAATGTAGCGTAAGATTCCATTGTGTGGCTGTAGCATTGTTTATTTAATCAATCTGTTATTAATGGACAATTAGGTTGTTTCCAAACTTTTGCTATTATAAATAATGCTTCAACAAACAGCCTTGTGATAGGTCATTTTGTAGATGGAGGTATTTCTCTGTGATTGATTATCTGGGATTATGGAAAAAAGGGTAAATCATCTGTAGTTTTGAAATATTTGGTCAGATTTCCCCTAGATAGAAGTTGTATCATTTTGCATTTATACCAGCAACATCTAAGAGTTTTTTTTCACCAGCCTTGCTTTTGGATTTTTACCAATTTGAAAAGTGAGAAATAATCTCACTGCTTGCTATCTTGCTAACTATCTGTCTGTTGATCTGTCTGTCGATCTATCTATTTATCCAGCTATCTATCTATCTATCTATCTATCTATCTATCTATCTATCTATCTATCTATCTATCTATCTATCTATCTATCTACTGACCTACCTACCTACCTACTTACTTTTTTAAGGAGATACGGGGGTTTGAACCCAGGACCTCGTACATGGGAAACAGGTACTCAACCACTGAGCTACATCCGCTCCTCTGCAGTTTTAATTTTAACCCTTCTCTTACTAAGAATGGATGGGACTATTTTTCATATACATAATTGCTATTTGTATTTCTTCTCTGTGAACTGTCTTTTAACCATTAGGAATTGTAATACTGAAATAAATATTAATATTAAAATTAAAACAATATGTAGTAAGTGTAAAAAAGATGAATTTAAGAAAACATTACTGAAGGGAAACCTGCTGCTATAAAATACTAGTGGTGGAAACTGCATAGACATGCTCTATAAATCAGGATGCTATAAACAGTGTTATACTGGGAAGGTTATTGAACAACTTTTCATCTCAGCTTTTGCCTCTATAAAATGAATATATAAAATCTTCTTTAGAGCACAATTGTGAAAGTAAATGCCATTAAAATGTAAAACATAAACGCACTTCACAGCAGTGTCTTTTCTGGTCTCTTTTCCTTCCTTCTATTATCATAATCATGCCTGTAATGAAATGTCTGGTAAGAGGAAACTGAAAGATTTCCTCATAAAGGATAAGATCTTGACCTACAAATTCAGCTTCTCAGTACAAAAGATACTGTTTTTTAATGCATATGCTTGTGAATTATGTTTTTTGGGGGGTGGTTAAAACTCTGTTTTCCATGCCTATTAGCTATATGTAAATTTGTAAACGTTTCAAACAGCTTTTAAAAAAAGAAATAGGAGTCAGAGTGTATAATAAACTATGTCCTAAAATCCAAGTAATTATCTTCCTGATTTAGGAAAAAAAAATTATTATTATAAGGTGTATCCTACTTGGAATCAATCATCTATAGGGATAAAAGGGAAAAATCATTTGACTCTGCATTTATACTTTACATATACCTAAAAAACCTAAAACATTCTCTGTGACATTACCTTAATTCTGGTTTGAAATTATTAAGAGATACATACTTTTAAACACTTATCTAAAATAAATATTATTCTAAAAAATGATCTAAATGTTAAGATCAACTAATTTGAAACATCAGTCTCTTTCATCTTAACATAGCTTTGCATGAGGACTTAAAAATTTTGTCTATAATTATAGTCAGTATCATCTTTTTGTTGCAGAAAAAGATTCTAAATATAGAAAGTAGGGGAAAAAAAGGAAGACAAAGTAGCCATTCAAAAATCCAACCCTTAAAAATGTCCAGTCTTCCATTTATATAGTCCTTTTTGTATATAGTATTATGATTATACTAAATGCTTTACTTGTCATGCACTTCATTTTCTAATTTTATTGCACTGTTATCAGTGGACATGGCCTGTACTACATCAACTGTATTTAGCCTTCTTTTGTAGCATTCTTTCTTTCAGTCTGTCTTTCTCCCTCCCCTCCCCTCCCCGCTTAAACTAGTACAAGAAAGTAATGTGACATATCAGAGAGACACACAGAGATTACAATGGGGTCAGAAAGCTTTAAATCTACAGTAAGTTAGCCAAGCAATGAGAGAATGGGATGAGTGGAAATGTAACGACCAGTTTAAAGAATACACTGGAGGCAGGGAAACTATTAGAAAGTACAGCCCTGGTCATTTGTGATGGACTAAACTAAGGTAGAAGTAGATAGATGTGAGAGATACTAAGGATGTAGAATCAATAGGAATTAATCACTGGCTGGATTTAAGAGAGAGGGCCTAAGGATAAATAAAAAAATTAAGAATTACATCTTAGGTTCTTCCTTATAAACCAGGGAAATGAAGGTCCGTTCATCTACAGGGAGCAGATAGGAGAGGAAATTTCAGAGGAGGAGATTTCGTGAGTTTAGTTTCAGATCTGTTGAGGGTGAGATGCCTGTGGAACATTCCAGTGAAGATATCTAGTAAGTGGCTGTACATATGAGTAGAGAGCTTTGTGGTAGATATATAAACCTAGAAGCTGTCAGTATATAGTCAGTGATTTTTAACCTTTTAAAAAGAATCTGATAAAAGCTGTGAGTCCTCTTGCCAGAAAAATATGCATACATGCAAACTTTCTTTGCAAAATTTTTTGAATTTTTAATGGCCTCCTGAAGCTATTCATTTGACCTCTAAGGGTAACCTAGAACTCGTGTTAAGATCCTCATATATATAAAGTAACTGTACAAATTTACATGATCACAACTCTTCTTTTCTTTCAGTATTTAAGGGGGAAGGGGTCCTCCCTCCAAATTATTTTAAAAGCAGAAAACAGGTTCATTCTCTATTTTTAAAATTAACCTTTCAAACCCCTACCCATTACCTTCTCCATTTCATAATACTTTATATATCTGAGAAGTACATTTGGTTAGTTTTGAGATATACACAAGTATCTTAAAGATATATCTGACAACTTATTTAACTTTAAGCTACTGGAGACTGGAGGCTGGTAGCACTAGTATTCATACAAACCAAAACACCTTTTCATGCTTTAGAGGAGACCATGATGTTTTAGGGTACATTCTGTCCCCTTATCTCTCTTTCTCAGGGAGCTAAGATTCCATCATAAAAATTATTCCTTCAAGTTAAGATCCTATATATTCAAAGACTAAGGATGAAAATACGTTATCTGACAAGAGTAACACATTAAGCCATTAGCATTCAACATATTACCTGAAGTTAGTTTATTAGTTAGTGGAAAATAAGATACTGATGTGATGAAACTTTAAAAAGAGCTGAATTTCTAGAGCACTTTGTACATATCACAACTCCAGCACTTAAAAATTTAAAATTTTAATTATGTTATTATATGTTAGACTCCATCACTGGACAAATCCTGGAGTATTTTTTTTTTTTTTTTAATCAGTGACTCACACAGTAACTAGCATATAACAAATATATTTGTCAAATGTATGTATGAATGAATGGGAAGGAAGGGATAGAGGATGGATTGATAAGATTTAACGCAGAACATGTGTAGTATAGCAGTTAAGGACATCTGGTCTTTTATTTTAGTAAGTTCAGTTGAATCTTCTGCTAAGGTTGGGAGAGTGAAGTTAGTAGTAATGTCCTTTTAAATATGACCCTTGATTTTGAAAAAGAACAGAGATGGTAAAAGTCACAATTCCAGGTATTTAGAATGCACAAATTAATTGGTAACAATGAACACTGAAACCAAGATTTCCTTGAGTTGATCAGGAATGTAGTACAAATCCCTGTGGTGTGCATCAATATTCTTGAATGAGAAATCACAAGACTTTGATTCATATTCCAATCTCCTCAACATGGTTTTGAAAGAAATGCCAAATAAGCACACCATGTGACAGGCAAGCAGGAAAGAGGCAAAATTTACCCAATAAAAAAGAAATGCCTGAGGACCAAAAAGCTAAGGGTGACCTGTAAAAACCACTTTAGTAATTAAAAGGGACATGCTATCTCGAAAAGTGAAATTTTAAGGTAAATAAAAGAAAGTTCCAATTTATATAGCTAGTAGTAAATATTTCCACACAATTATATGTGTACACTTAACAAAACACTTTTAAATGCACCTCCCATTGAAAGAAGGGAACATTGCCAAGTGTCAAGATCTTACCAAGCATTCACTATTACTCACAGTATTATGTAGGCATGGAGCATTATAAAAATGTTATATACCATACCATCTACAGCAAACATTTATTAAGTGCTAGGACAACGGTATATCCTTAACTCGGAAATTTATTAAATGCTGTTATCTTCTAATTCTTCAAAATATCCTTGCCACATTGAAACCAGAATAATAAACTACATGGCTATTCCTTGGATCTTTGCTTTATATTTATGTTGTAAAACAGTGGTTGTAATCTTTTATTTCTTTGTATTTAAAATTAATTACACTGGAATTTTTGAGGTATAAGGTAAGCTGGAAGTTCCAATTAGACTCACAAAAGCAACTTTAACATAAAAATGGAAACAATACCTGTTCTATTACTAACACTTGCTCCTAGACATTTAGCATAATAAAGTAGCTTCAATCACTTTCCCAAAAAAACATGGTCCTAAAGCTTGAGGTGGTTTACTTGTTTGAAGATCTTGACTCTCAGAGCAAATCAAGGAAAACATAAGCACATCAGAAAAAGCATCTGTACACCTGAAATTCCCACTAAGCACTTTTTTCTTTTAATGTAGATTTTAAATGGTTCACAGAAAAAATTCATCTAGACACCTATGAAAAACTATTAATTCTCCTATAATTCATTAGAAGTATTTTAAACGAAGACATCCATGGCTTTACTCTCTTGCAGTGCTTTTTAGATTTTCTGAGGTTCACCAGACTCATGAGAGACTGATGAAGTTAGGGGCACATTCCCCCAAAGTGCTCATACACACAAAACTTTGTATACCATTTCATTTTGGTTTGTAGTTACCCCAAAGTCCCAAGTGAGATCCATAAATCTCAAGAGTTAATTTGCACCCACAACATGCCTATTTCCAACGTTCCAATCACTCTCTCTCTTTTTATAAGTTTATTATTAAAGGGATAATGCATAAAGAGTGTATGTGATGAACACACACAGTATAAATAATAAAAATGAATAACCATGTATGCATAATCCAGCTTCATAAATAAAATACTACCAGTATATTTGAATACCTTCATGATCTACAACAACCAACACTGTATACACTCTATAGAATATGAAATCCTTTTTGAAATAATTTTCTTTTATTTTTAAAGAAGTTTTAGATTACATAAATGTTACATAAAAAATATAAGGGATTCCCATATGTCCCCCTCCATCTCCCTCTCACACGTAATTGGAAATTTCTCAGGGTTCATTATATCTTTACCTCATAGCTATCGTCTCCCTTCACTGGTTGCTGGTACCTCCCAAAATTCTGAACCACCTTATGGAATATAAAAGGTAAATAAACCTGGATTCACTCTACCAATTTTTGTCAGCCTTTTTTCAGATCCACAATCAAGATACATTTCTCCAGCTTAATAATAATCACACATACACACACTCTATTTCTGAGAAGAAAAACATTTTCACCCATTGTCTAGAGAAGGATAAATTGGTACAGTCCCTCTGGAAGGTGACCAGGCAATGGGTATCAAAATTCAATATGCACATACTTTTGCTTTAATAATTTTACTATTAAGAAATTTCTAGACAGGTTAATTTCCATACTTCCTATTTTCAGTTCTTTTCCTCAGCTTATTAAAACCTCCCAATTTGACTCCCATGCAATCGTTGACCTCCCCTAGTTAACCTCCAATATCACATCACATTAGTTTCCTAAATATATGTGATCTCTGCTGCCTCAGAAGAAAGTCTCAAGCCCTCAGAAGAAAGCAGCATTCAAAGCCTTCTCCATTGTGACCTATGTTCTCCCTTTCTTTCCTTAATCACAGTCCTCCAGGTACTTAATGCTCTAACCTAACTGGTCTGACATACCATTCCCCAATCACTGTGGACAATTTCTTATCTCTTATCATTGCATTTACTAACAACCCTGATGAGAATGTTTTTCTATTTATCTTCGCTTAACTAAATTCTATTCATTCTTCAAGGCCTAATGTAAATGCTACCTTCTCTGTGATATCTTCTTACACTAAAAATTGTTTCTCTTCAGGCTCCCAAAACACTTTACGGTCTCTTATAACACTTATTACAGATTGTTCTATACAGGTTGATCAGGGCCAACGTGCTAATTATTTTTGTATCTCTCTCATAAGCACAGTGTTTTAAATACAGTAAGAATTCACTATTTGTAAAAATGAATTAATAATGGCTTATACTTTTTTCATATTTTTGGCAGATCCATGAAGTTTTTATAAAACTATTTTGAATTCTTAAAAAAAATAAATATGAATTTCTTGGAATATGTGACCATTTTTAATTAAATGGATTTTTTCAGAGGATTGAGTTGAGTGGCCCAGTTTCTTTACTTTCCCTACATCACCCCCAAACACACAAAAAAGAAACCAAAAACAAAAGACTTAACAGTTACCTTTTCAACATCTGAGAGAGAAGTTAGTGATTGGTTTTGAAGAACCTCTGGTGCAGTGAATGCTCTAAGATCCTGACTGGAAACATTTTCATCTGTAAATGATACACTACCAGATGGCAGCAACAGCAGGGACCATGGAGAAATGATGAATCCAAGGGTAGCAGGGTCAGTTATGCTTACTGGTTAGTAATCACATAGAATAAGGAATAAAAAGAGAAAAGATAATTGATTAAAATTATAATCAGAGGAACTAGAGATCACTTATATGGATATCCCAGTCTATTCATATAGATCGTAATGAGCAGTTATGTACCCCCGAATCAATACGATACAAAAAGGAAGCATGTTTCAGGTACCTACTACTGCTTAATATTTTAACATGTGCATGGTAGATCCTAGGGATTAGAAATAAAGAATTTTCACTGTCAGTCATAAGAATTAAACTTGGTTCAAGTGTTTTATCCCTGAGATAAATAGGTATGGATGAAGATCAGCAGCCTTCAAACTTTCTTTGGACAAAGACTCCTTTGAAAAATTGGTGAAGTGATGTTCCCTCTTTCAAAAAAGTTGTCCATAATTATAAAACTTTGTATATACCACATCCATAGCCACATCGATGTAGTGTTCTGAAACTGAGAGAAATGAATCCCATTGTTAATTCACTAGAATTGGAATTAGTAAGGTTTCCAACCACAATGAAAGTTTCCTTTTTGCTTTGAATTATATCTTTTGTCTGAATTTGGATTTTGTCTCATTTGCATTTGTTCATTCTTTCACTAGAATTATAGACAGCTTGTCCTGTCCTATAAAATATGAACATTGGAATCTTCGATTTTTTCTTTTAATATTTGCCTGTATGGGGACCCAAGAGTGCATGTTTAAAAGTATTTTTAAAAATTCCTTAGATTTTAGCATGCTTCCTCCACAAAGTAAAGCTATATATTAAACTCAACGAAACAGGCTTATCACAATGAACTTTATTTTGTCCTCCCATATCAAAAGGAAGTTAATATAAGTTTTAATGTAATTGCTAAAATAACTGGGTTATAGATTTAAGAAACTGCTATAGGAAAGTCACAAATGGTCTGTGACTGTCAATGCCATTATTACTAATACAATCTGAACACGTTATACCAAGAGCCCTCTAGCCAAATCATAAGAAATTTCCAGAAGTCCTACAGAATAGTTTATCAAACATACAGCATTGATGTTTTCCTATAAAAAAAATCTTTTATTAGAACTGTATCTTCCTTTCTGATTTTTTAAACCTCTACCTATGGTCAAGATCATCAGAATTTGACTTATGTCAACAAAAAAAATTAAACTTAAAATTCATTTCTTTGTATTAAAAAGCCAAATATAAGTCCTCCTGTGTTTTTATGAGTATGAGACATATCATTAATAACTGTGTCAAGGAAATAATAGGGTTTGAATATCTTTTAACCAGCAAGTACATCTTATGTTGCATTAAAGCTGAGTTACAGACCAATGGTCCTCATACCCAACCAACCACACATCAGGCTGCTGAAAACATGGCTCACAATTTTTATGGCAAAATGTTTCAATGAATCATCACAATTAATGATCACAGGTATAACGTTGCCTTTCACAGCCACTTTATACATTTTCTGTTAAAAACAACACACAATTCACCTAGAAAAGAACTCAAACAAGATAGAACAGTATTTTCCTTGCCAAAGGATGCTATTATTCAAAATCTTGATATTCACATCACAGATATCATCACTCCTTTCAAACTATCAACCAATGGGAATAAATACTAGGAGACCAATTAGGAAGTGATTGTACTCATATCTGGTGTGAGATAAAGTTGTCCTGCAACCACAGTGGTTGGAAACTGAACATATTTTAGATGTAGAGCCAACAGAACTTCCTGACAGACTGGACATGGAATGAGAGAAAGAAAGGAGTCAGGATGACTTCAAGGTTTTACCCTAAGTAATTGAAAGGATGGAGTGCCATGACCTGAGATAAGAGAAGACTGCAGATAGCACAGGTTGCTTGGGGAGAAGGCAGGGAGGGATGGGTGGGGGGATAGGAATCAGTATTTTGGGGTCTATTAAATTTAAGATATCTGTTAGATATTCAAATGGAGATGTCAAGCAAGCAATTAAATCTAGAATTTGGGAGAAAGGTCTGAACAGGAAGTATATTTTGGGAGTCACTGGCCTAATAGTTGGTATTTAAAGCCATGTGACTAGATGAGATCACACACACACAAAAAGAGTTAAGATAAAAAAGAAATGAAGACAAAAGACTGAGCCCTGAGGTACTCCAACATTAAGACTGACGCTCCTTCTCAGTTTTTTCCCCCAGGTTCTTCCTCCTCCTTTGGGCACCCATGCAAGTATGGTGCTCCCTCTCTCACACTCCTAAATTCCATCCCATTATTTTAATTAACTCTTCATATTGGCCTTTCTGTCCAGTTCCCCAGTCCTGAATCTAAATTAAGGGCTAGGAATCTAACTTTCATGTCTAATTCCTGTCAGCTTCTATTTTGGGGGCAGAATTATGGTTTCTGGTATACTTGTTACCATTTTGAATTTTTAAGTTATTGGGAATTACAGCTAACACAGAGGCTCTGTCACCCAGAAGTCTAACTGCTATATATCCTGTCCTGCCACCCTGGATGTTAGTGTCCATCCCGACCACAAAAGGGCTTGCTAAACTCCATATGTCTCTCTACCTCCTCAACACTGGCCATAGACCAGCCCTCCCCTTCCCCACATTTAATGTATGGCAGCACAAACAGGAACTGTTGAAGATGAAAGCAATCCATAATTGTTTGTTGCTCTCTTAAAATAAAGGGATTTATTTACTTAGTAGCACAATCAAGATTAGTAAAACTATTATTACTCTGGTGAGAACTGTATCTTTTAACTTTTGCTTTATGCAACAGGCTTTGATTGCTTTTACTGAACATCTTTAGTAGACCATTATTTTAAGCACTAAAAATATTATCATTATCTTCCTAACATCACAGGTTATATGCTAACAGTAACTAGGAGGGAGGTAAAATATGTGCATAAATAAATACAATACAAGGTAGAAAGTATAAGATATCTAAGACAAACAGATTATACAACAAAGGCAGTTTAGAGGATAGCAAAATCACTTCAACTACAAAGAAGAAAGAATTATATTTATTTTAAATATACAGGCCTTTAGGATGGGTAGATTTAACCATGGTTAAAGGGGAGATTCCAAAGAGAGGAAACAGCCAAAGCAAATATAAGAGGTCAGGAAATTATTAAGCTTGTATAAGGAGTAACAAGAATTTGGGGTACAAGAATGATGGAGACCAGCAGGAAATATAATTAGCAAGGTGGGTCATACTTTTCTTGCTAAAAAAACAGAAATGACACAGATGTTTTTATTGTTTTCAAATATGGTTTTTAAATGTTTTGTAATAAAATTAAAGTAACTGTGTCAACAAACTACGTTGCTGTTAAATTTCAAAATACACAATGTTTACTAAATTCTAAAGTAAACATAATCAAACTACAAATTATATTTTTAAATAACTATAGAGGATTGATGCAAAACTATAAGTGAGGAAATTCAGAGTCATGGCTAAAATCAGTCTTTAATTTACCCTCCTTGTCTAACTAAAGGAAGTTAAAGCAAATGTATTCAAAATCTTTCAATGACTGCTAACAGAATATTTAAAAATGGGATTTTAGAGGCTTGTATTTTATTCTCCATAATATTTTAATTGTGCGATGATCGTACTTAAGAATGCTATTATTATGGAGAAGTCTGATGTGAACTGCTTCAGTAGTCAAATGATTCTATTTATAGACTTTTATCAGTAGACAGAGGCAAAGTTAGAAACAAGAAATTTGATATACAAAGAAAAATCTTAGAACTTCTCTCCAATGTTCCTTAAACTAAAAGGTCCATGGATCACTTAACGACCATAAAAAAAAATTTTTTTTTTTAAGGAATCTGGCCATTTCCCTTCAATTTTTATTTTATTTCACTTTATTTCATTTTTTATTGCCTTCTACTTGTGTATAAAACATTAGGGAAATGATCATAACCAAGGAAAAACATGGTAAGGAAACACTGATCAGAAGTACTGGGAGATCATTCTAAGACTTAGAAAAACGACACTGTTTTTACTGAAAAATTCCTTTGCCTATTTAAGCACATATAAAGAAACTGTAGTCCTCTTATTTTCTATGTACTACTAGGGTGCTTGACAAAAATCTGTGCTGAGGCCACTGTTCCAAATTCTGAAGGATTTGATGACATCATTCTATAATACAGAATTCTTTCAAAAATTCAGTTCATTTAAAATATGTGCTTAAAAACATATACATTGTTAAATCAATAGCCTGGTTAACAATACACAAACAGAAAAAATAAATAAATCGTTTTGAATATTTCCCCTATAATTTAACATTTTCTTGACAGTAAAATTCTGTGACGGATTATTTAAGGTTCACTGGAAATTTTAGTGTATGCTATAGGTTGGTTCCAAATTCAAAATTTATTAATGTATTCAAAAGCAGAGTTTTTCTACTACTTTTAAAAACTTCTGCTTCTCTAATTTAAAATAAAATAGCAAACCCATTTTGAAAAATAAAATTGTGTAAATAATTGGAATTAGGACAACTATAATAATTTTAATTGATGATAGTCTCTTTGAAGACATTTTATTTAAATGATGTAAAATATCTTGATTGAGCCAATTATTCAATGGCATTTTATAAAATTCTATAAGCCTCTGGCCTTAAGAACTTATATTCTGGTATAGTAGCTCTCAGACCTTGGAGTCATCCAAATTTCTAACCACCTAGGAAATTTGGAAAGACATCAGCCTTCATTTCATTCCTTTTAATATCTGATGTCATTAATTTAGTATGTAGTCTGATTTCATGAAGAAGCCATATAGTGTAATGGTTAGAATCACATACTGAAGTCAGAATACCTAGATTCAAATCCTAGGTGTGGCATTTATGGCTTACACTGTGATCTTAAAATAAATTTCTTGGCCTCTCTGTGGCTTAATTTCCTCATTTGTAAAAGTAGTTTTAACCTCATAGATAAGGTTGTTATGAGAATTGAAGAAAAAAGCACTTAGAACATTTCCTGGCACATCACAAGTGCCATATAAAAGTGGTAGTTATTTAATAGACCTTTCTAAAGCCACCAAATATAGACACTACAGCTAAGAAAAGTCATTACTCAAGTTTGTCCTCAATACATTAGCTCTTTTCTTCCTAACAGAAGATAAAGTACCATACCTAAAAAGGACTCTAGTTTCAGCACAATTGATCAAATTCTCAAATTGCTCTATTCCATATCTTTGGGAATTTTTTTTGACACCTTTTACCTAGAAGCCATCTTGGAAATACAGATGATTTAACATACAAAGTATCCTAATATACTAATTTGTTCTTTAATTAAAATTAATTCCTCTGGGAATATCACTTCTATAAGTGTTCTATTTATTACCTGGAGATCCTAGTGAACCTAGATCCCCAATTTAGAACAATTGGTTTAAAATTTGACAATCAAGCCAATTACTACTTATTGAGTACACATGTGAAATTGGTATTTTACTGTACCCAATTACTAAATGAAAATTTTACTTATTTGAATGACACATATCAATTGTAGTATCAACATATAGTTTTAGATATGTTTATTTGCATTAGAAGTTGTAGCATTCTGATAATATGAAATCATGCAAAGTTATCACACCAAATTGATATATTTTATGAGTTTTTCTTGACTACAATAGGTGATAAAAAATATTTTTATTTCCTAATGATGACAGCCACATAAACACACATTTCCTTTCTTACTTTTTAAAAAATGACTAAACACATGCAAGTATCCTGACCATACCACAACCACTGGAATCTTGGTATGGCTTCTGATGGGTTAGGCTTCTAGTTGTTTTGTTTTGTTAGGTACTTGCCAAACTCTTGAAGTAATTCCAGAACTATGCAACTTGGACACAAAACACTTGTGAGATCTGAGTTTAACAAAAGCAATATATAGGCAATCTATATTAGTAAAACTGACTTGGTTATGATTATGAATAGAAATAGAGGGAAGCGGCTGTGGCTCAATCAGTAGGGCTCCCGTTTACCATATGGGAGGCCCTGGGTTCGGTTCCCGGGGCCTCCTGGTGAAGGCAAGCCCGCCCGCACGGCGTGGTTAGCTGACCCAGCGAGCACAAGCAGCAAGGGGGGGATAAATGAATAAATAAATAAAAAATTTAAAAAAAAAAAAAAAAAAAAAAAAAAAAGAAATAGAGCTTAAATGGCTGGGCAATGTGGATTCAAAGAATCTGTTCTTAAGAATTTGCTGTTTTCTTCAGCAAGCCTCTGGAGCCACCTGATCCAAGCAGTTTGAAAGAAATAGCAGTTCCTTTCATTTATTCCTTCCCTTCATATTATATTCTGAGGAACCTGCCCCAAGTTTCTCTACTTTGATTTTTTCCTATGATTTCTACCTTTTCCACCAACTCTTTATTCTTATCACCAATAAAAATTGCACCCCCTAAAATTATATGCCAAAATACTGAATGAAATACTTTTGTCATTCTGTTTTCATACATTACTTCTAGAGTATAAGTGGTTTGAGGATAGGAATTAGGAATACCCTAAAGATCAGTTGCAATGACATTCTATAATGTAGTTCAAATATACCTGAAAAATGAAAAAAATCATTTCTTTACAATTCCAACTGTATACCACAGGTGCACAACTTTTGAAATGCTTCTTTCTGTCCCACTTCGCTATAAAATAACATCAGTTTAAACTGTTGGTCACAAAAAGAGATTATTCTGGAGTTCCATTATGAAGAAAAACAGTTTCTTTTTACCTTTGAAATGGTAGGAACTCTAAATTATTTCCCTGGAGAATACCCTGGATTTTTATTCTATTCTCCCCTTTAGTTATTTTTGCAAGTATATGGTAGTTTGAGACTGTATCTACCCCAGAAAATCATGTTCTTGAAGCTGGTCCATTCCTGTGGGTGTGAACCTATTGTGGGTGGGACCTTTTGATTAGGTTATTTCAGTTAAGGGCCTTTCGGTTATTTCAATAAGAAGAGGGTGGATCTTAATCCTCTTACTGTAGTCCTTTATTAACAGGATGAATAGGGAGAGAGAAAAACCCACAAAAGTGGAGAGAGAAAGCCCCGGAAACAAGAAGCTGAAAGCAATTGTGACAGTTTGAATTTGGTGAATTCAAAAAAAAAAAAAAAAGATTATGTTTTTGAACTAATCCATTCCTGTGGGTATGGGGTCCTTTTGATTGGACTATGTCAGTGAGACATAACAGGTTGGATCTCCACTCTATTACTGGAGCTTTATATAAATGGAGACACAGAGAGAGACTCACAGAAAAAGGAAGCTGCCATTTTTGATCCCGCCATGTGAGAGAGGATGCAAGGATTGCTAGCAGACAAAGTTTAAGCACAAAGCCCCCAAGAGGCTGGGCCCATGGAGCAGCTCAAGGCTGAAGAGATGACTCATATGCCTGATAGGCCACAGGTGAGTTGTGGGAGACAGCAGATTCTGGGGTGAAGGCAGGGACCTAAGCAAAGATTGACCGCCATCTTCACCACATGGCAGAACACCAGGATCACCAGTAGCTGCCTTTGGTGAGACAGCATCTCTGATGGTGCTTTGATTTGGGCATTTCATGACCTCAGAACTGTAAGCTTTGACCCTAAATAAAATCCCCATTATAAAAGCCAACCCACTTCTGGTACTTTGCATTGGCGGTCCTCTGGCAAACTAATACAGCAAGGAAAACCAAAAGAGAAGGGAGAGACCAGCAGATGCTGTCATGTGCCTTGCCGTGTGACAGAGAAGTCCAGGATTGTCAGCAGCCGGTCTTTGGGGAGAAAAAGCATTGCCTGATGATGCCTTGATTTGGACATTTTTCTCAGCCTTGGAACTGTAAGCTTGCAAACCAATAAATCCCCATTGTACAAGCAACCCATTTCTGGGATATTGCATTTCAGCAGCCTAGCAAACTAAAAGTATGATTTAAAATAAGTGTCAGCTATGTTAATCTGAGTATTGTAACCAACTTATTTAAAATGTCTCTGACTTTGGAGGGGAGGTAATTAAGAAACCACATAGACCTTCTGTCTCCTAAGTCACTGAGGAGTTTTGTGTGAAATCTAGAGATAGGGTACAGGATTCTATGCGGTATTTTTTAAAGTTTCCTGGGGATCCAGATGCGAATGTCAACCTACCCTACACACAAATAAGAACCACTACCCTTTAGAACTTCATTATTAGAGGCATTAAAATGGTATCATAGGTCAATTAATTTGCTTCTGAACTTTGTACTTGCTCCACTTCCTTGCCAATTAACTGATACAAAGCACATCATGAGATGGAGTATGACTTTACATCTTTCCTTAATGCTATATATATATATCAGTTGATAAGGTCACAGTGAGTTATTTAACAAGAGATATGGCAAGTCAGAAAGTGTTACAAGTAGCTATTTTATCAAATTATAGTAAAAAAATAATTGTATTAGAAAGACAGAATGACTATCAGAAATAACTTTAGACAAAAATGACATCTAATTAGCTCTTCTCTCTATATGAGGAGGAAGCTGACTGGGTTGCACCAAACTGAGGATATCATGCATCTAGATAATTTTATTAGATGGGTAAGACAATTTATCTTTATTTGTTTTTTTCTATCTTGTTTCAAAGGTAAAGCAAAGTACAAATGAACTTCTTACATATTTTGTCTCTTCTCCAATACTTTCTATAAATCCAGTAAATATCTATAGTCTCTGCTGAAGCTTTGGATTTGAGCACCTTTGATCTCTCCCATCCTGTAGGACATATGAATGTGTCATTAAACATACAAACAGTACCCAGAAAAGGATTAAATGCCTCCAAGCTCTGGGATTAATATCAATTTTTATTTCCCTAAGGAGGATCCAAATTTTGAGAGTCAAAATAGTCCATATATATATATATATATATATCAAATTGTTTACATTTTAGATTGCAGGCTTCTTGAATAAAAGCTTGTTTGAAGGTGGTTTCTTTTTTTAAAATACTCCAATTCTATTTTGTTTAACCATCCTATTCAAGCAGTTATAAAAATGTTAATCATGAATTGTTAATTCTATTTAAAAACTTGATTTTATTGTTAGTTTTTTAGTGTAAGTGGTTTCAGAACCAATTGCTAAACCTCTTATAGCAATGGCATTTCTGTTGCTAACTAACTTTGATAGCTTCTGTAGATCACACAGTGCCAGACTAAATAAACTATGAGGTAATTTGCAATAAAAAAAAGTTTTATGGTAAAGACCTTTTATAAAGAAGAAGGTTTTTTTCCCCAAAGTACGGACAAAGTTGCAAGTTAAAAGATATCTTGTTTTTTCAACCTCTGTTATCTGCACGGAATGGGGGAGTAGGGGGGTAGGGAGAATAAAAAGTTTAAAGAATAAAAATGGTGACTTCAAAGACCTCAAAATTATACAAAGTTTGAAAAACCAATTAATATCAAGGATGACTGACATTTCTTTCTTTTTTTAAAGATTTTATTTATTTATTCATTTATCCCCCCCTTGCTGCTTGTGCTCGCTGGGTCAGCTAACCACGCCATGCGGGCGGGCTTGCCTTCACCAGGAGGCCCCAGGAACCGAACCCGGGGCCTCCCATATGGTAAACGGGAGCCCTACTGATTGAGCCACAGCCGCTTCCCGACATTTATTTCTTTTTGCAGAATTGGTCGATGAAGATTAACTGTTAAACATACATTAATATTTCCAGTTTCCAGAGGAAGGAAATATATAGTTTGCCAAAAAGGGATGGGGTTTGTTTTATGATGATATAATTCCACATAATCATGACCTGTAGGAACTTATGAAAAATACTTTTCTGATCACTAATGCTATTCTCTGTTGCTTTTCATATATTACTTCCCTAATTAATTTTAAAGAACTTCTCTTTTACAAAGAGAAAAGAGGAGGAAAAAGCATAATTTGAATGGTAAGCTATTCTATTTTTGAAAAGAAATATTAAGATACTTATCACCCCAAGAAAATAAAACACTTGTTACTAAATGATATAAGGTATAAATCCACTTTTTAATTTCTATATTAGAAAAAACACTGAGAAATAACTCAAAGCAGTTTTCTTTTTAAAAGCTTAGTTATATAATTGGATAAATCTCACAGTCATAATGTTGAGTGAATCAGACACAAAAGAGTTCATATTTTATGATTCCATGTATATCATGTTCAAAAACAGGCAAACTAATTTGTGATATAAATCATAATAATGATTACCTTTGGTAACCAAGAATTGACTAGTAGGGAGCATGAGGGAGCCTTCTGAGGTGCTGGAAATGTTCTCTATCTTGACCTAAGTGGTGGTTATATGGGTGTATACATATGTAAAAATTCTTCAGTGTGTACAATAGAGAATATTTTTTATTGTGTATGTTATACCTAAATATTTTAAACCCCCTGTAAGTATGAAAATTAAAGAAATATTATGAGTGAAATTACATTTATCAGCAAGGATGTTGAGGACAGGACTAGAGAGCATGACCTGTAGCAACTTTCCCTATTAAATATATGTCTGTTTAAATTTATAAAACAGACTATAACATCTAAAATCAAAATAATCTCAAATCAAATTATTATTATTATTATTTTTTAAGATTTTATTTAT
The DNA here is from genome assembly GCA_026826555.1 of Tolypeutes matacus. NCBI lineage: Eukaryota > Metazoa > Chordata > Mammalia > Cingulata > Chlamyphoridae > Tolypeutes > Tolypeutes matacus. The sequence continues at coordinate 2,897,623 of JAKSZT010053779.1, read as the reverse complement.
TTATTCATTTATCCCCCCCTTGCTGCTTGTGCTCGCTGGGTCAGCTAACCATGCCGCGCAGGCAGGTTTGCCTTCACCAGGAGGTCCCGGGAACCGAACCCGGGGCCTCCCATATGGTAAACGGAAGCCCTACTGATTGAGCCACAGCCGCTTCCCTCAAATCAAATTATTTTATGTATGTTACACATATGTTTATTGAGGGAGGGCTGGCTTACTATGAGTGATTCATGCTCTTGTCAAACAATCTACATCAAGAATGCTAGATATTAAATTAGTTTCATGTTTTATAGTTTGTTTCCAGGGAACAAATGGGGTAATTTTATCTGGTTCAAAGTCATTTAACTTGAAAGACCTGTTAATTCTGGTCTCAGAATGCAGGGCAAGATGTAGCACGTCAAAGACAACTGATTCACCCTCTTAATCAACAAAATTATGATTGTAGATAATTAGGAATATAGTGTAAAATAGCTAGTAAGGATTTGGTCTTTTAAAAGCCTCATGAACTATACAAAGATTTAATCCCTAATTTTTTTCTATATTTCCTATAAAGACTTAAAAAACAAAGCAAAAAGTCTATTTGAGCTTCAGCCCTTGTCTTCCTTCTCATGCGTTAAGTTACTTGTTCCCCCTTTGGTTCTACTGATTGGTAGTTTAACATTTTTCTCTTTTTTTGTGTGTGTGAGATTATCCTTATAAAATTTAAGTATATTTGACTATGCAAATACTAAAATTAATATCCTTGAACAGAAACAAAAAATTTTAGACTGCTTTAACTCCTGTCACATACTCCAGTTTTACATGTTATTATTGTATTTATACTTTTAAATTTGCCATCATGACTTTCGCGTTTTATATAGCCAAAGTTTGTTTAGATTTATCCTCAAATTGACTTATTATTTTGCTTATTCCTTCTTGAATCTTTTTCTTCTTTCTTGGTTAAATTTCCTTCTTGAAATACATCTTTTAGCAATTCCTTCAATGAGGGTTTGCTGATGGTAAATACTCTCACCCTTTGTATGAAAATATTTTTATTTTAACTTTAATCTTGAACTACCGCTTGGCAAGACATCAAATTCTATCTGCCTAGTTCAATGCTGCAGCAATTAGCCACAGGAAGCTTTTAAGAACCTACAATGGGGAGAGTATAACTGTGGAACTGAATTTTTAAATTTATTTTATTCAAATTTTAAAATGAATACTTAAGTTATGCTTGGAAAAATTGGAGTATGTGAATCTTTTTTATCTGTACACTTTATGAAATCTAAATATTTTCAATGAAATTTAGAGTCTGAATTGAGATGTGTAGTATAAAATACATGATGGTTTTGAAAACTTAGTACCAAAAAAAGGTTGTACAACATCTCATCAATGCTTTTTCATATTGAAATGATAATCATATCATACTAAATGACAATATTTTTGAGATACTGGATTAAATAAAATACATTATTAAAATTAATTTCATCTGCTTTTTTACTTTTCAGGTTTTTTTACTGAAGTATATCACGCATACATAAACATACATAAACAATGTGTCTATTAAAAGTTGTGAACTTAAAAAACAAACATGCATAACATCATACAGGGCTCTCATACCTCACCCCAACATGAAAACCTTGCATTGTTTTGAAACATTTTTTTAAAAAGATTTTATATATTTATTCTCTCCCCTGCCTCGTTGTTTTGAGGTTGCTGCCTGCTCTGTGTCCATTCGCTGTGTGCTCTCTGTACATCTTCTCCTTAGGAGGCACCAGGAACCGAACCTGGGACCTCCCATGTGGGAGAGAGGCGCTCAATTGCTTCAGCCACCTCAGCTCCCAGGTTTGCTGTGTCTCTGTCTTTCCTCTGTGTCTCTTTGTTGAGTCACCTTGTTACGTCAGCTTGTTACATCAGCTTGCCACGCCTGCCTGTCGCACCAGTTTACCTTCTCCAGGAGGTGCTGGGAACTGAATCTGGGACCTCTCATGTTTGGTAGGTGGAAGCCCAATCCCTTGAGCCACAAATGAAAAGAGCATTCTCAAAATATTACTACTAACCAAAGTATCTTACATTTGGTGAATTTTTTCTCCCAGCGTACCCTTTTATTTTTTTTATATCATTCATATATAAACATACATAAACAATAAGTGTATACTAAAAGCTGTGAACTTAAAAAACAAACATATATAACACCATACAGGGGTCCCATACATCAACCCACCACCAACACCTTGCATTGTTGTGAGATATTTGTTACAAATTATGAAAGAATATCATCAAAATCTTACTTCTAACTATAGTGCTTAATTTACATTTAGTGTATTTTCTCCCCAACCCACCCTATTATTACTTTTTAAAATATATTTTTATTACAGAAGTTGTGACCTTACAAAATAAACATGCACGTGTGTAGAATTCCCATATATAACACCCCTTCATCCACACACCACACTGTGGTGGAACATTTGTTACAGATTATGAGATAATATCATCAGACTATTACCACTACCAATAGTCCATAGCATACATTTGGCACATTTTCCCCATACTCCCCATTATCAACGCAGTACATCTTTGGAATAGATGCATGAATATTACTGTATTGCTGTTAACCACAGACCATAGGTCACTCCAGGTGTATTTTTACCATGCTTCTCCACATTCCCACCACCCTGCAATAGTGACATACATCCACTCTAGCTCACAAAGGGCACTCTTGCATCTGTTCTATCAGCCACAATTCTCATCCACCTCTGGTTTGAATGAGTTATGCAGTCCCTAGGTAAGTCTCTAGCTTTCTTTCAACTGACATTTACATCCCTAGACTACCCTTTCTAGCCACATTCTCATTTATAAACCAGCTGTAACTCACTATAATGTGTTGCCATCAACTCTATACATTTCCACACTTTTACAGTAAAGTTAATTAAAACTTCTACATACATTAAGCATCAGTAGTCCTTCTCAGCCCTCCTCTTATCTCCTTTAAGAATCCACCACCTACCACTAGGTCGTGAAGATATTTTCCTACATTTTCTTCTAGAAGCTTTATGGTTCTTGCTTTTATATTTAGGTTTTTGATCCATTTTGGGTTAATTTTTATATAAGGTGTGAGATAGGGGTCTTCTTTCTTTTAGCTATGGATATCCAGTTCTCCCAGCACCATTTGTTGAATGGACTGTTCTGAGTGGGTTTGACAGGCTGTGAGGGTCTGTTTTTTGAACTATCAATTTGGTTCCATTGGTCTATGTGTCTATTTTTATGCTAGTACCATGCTATCTTTACCACTGTAGCTAGGTAATATGATTTAAAGTCTGGAAGTGAGAGTCCTTCAATTTCACTTTTCCTTTAAAGATGTTTCTTGCTATTCAGACCCCTTACCCTTCCAAATAAATTTGTTAATTGTGTTTTTCTTTTGTTCAAAAAATGCTGGCAGAATTTTTATTGGAATTGCATTGAATCTGTGTATCAATTTGGATAGAATTGACATCTTAATGATATTTAGTCTTCCAATCCATAGCATGGAATATTCTTTCAATGATTTAGGTCCTTTTTGATTTCTTTTAACAATGCATTGTTGTTTTCTCAATACAAGTGCTTTACATCCTTGGTTAGGTTTATTCTTAAATATTTGATTCTTTTAGTTGCTATTGTAAGTGGAATTTTTTCCGTCTTTTAAAGTCTATTTCATCCAATATAAATATAGCTACTCTGGCTTTTTTGTTTTTGTTTTGTTTTTGTTTTTGGCTACTGCATGCGTGGAATTTCTTTTTCCAGCCTTTCACGTTCACTCTATTGGTATCCCTGGGTCTAAGCTGAGTCTCTTGTAGACAGCATATAGATGGCTAATATTTTCTTATCCATTCTGTCAGTCTGTGTCTTTTGATTGAGGAGTTTCATTCATTAACTTTCAATGTTATTACTGTAAAGGCAGTTCTTATTTCACCCATTTTGACCTGTGAGTTTTATCTGTCATATTTTATTTTCATCACTCTGGAGATTTTTATTTTCTTTTACTGATGTAATCTTCATTTCCAGCCTCTCTTCTAAGCCTCTGTCTCCTATCTTTTCTTTTCAGATGGTAGCTCACCTTTAGTACTTCCTGCAAGGCTGGTCTCTGTTATAAACTCTCTCAGTTTCTATTTATCTGTGAATATTCTAAACTCACCCTCATTTTTGAAAGACAATCTTGCCAGATAGAAGATTCTTTTGCTGGAAGTTTTTCTCTTGCAGTATCTTAAAAATATCATACAAATGCCTTCTTCCCTGCATGTTTTCTGATGAGAAATTGGCACTTAATCTTATTGAGTATCCCTTATATTTTATGCATTGTTTTTCTCTTGCTGCTCTCAGTATTCTCTCTGTCTTTAGCATTTGACATTCTGATTAGTATGTGTCTCTGAGTTGGCCTATTTGGGTTTATTCGGATGGGAGTACACTGTGCTTCCTGGACATGGATATCTATGTCTTGGGAAATTTTCTACCATTATTTCTTCAAATATTCCTTCTGCTCCTTTTCCCTTCTCTTCTTCTTCTGGGACACCCATGATACATATGTTTGTACATCTCTTGCTGTCATTTAGTTCCCTCAGACTTTGTTCAATTTTTTCCACTCTTTTCTTCATCTGTTCTTTTGTACGTTTGCTTTCGGAGGCCGTATCTTCAAGCTCATCAATCCTTTCTTCTGCCTCCTCAAATCTGCTCTTATGTGACTCCAGTGAATTTTTAATTTCATTTACTATACCTTCCATTCCCATAAGATCTGCTATGTTTCTATGTATGCTTTCAAATTCTTCTTTGTGCTCATCCATTGTCTTCTTAATATCCTTAATCTCTTTAGCCATCATATTGAATTTATTAAGGAGATTTGTTTGAACATCTATGATTAGTTGTCTCAACTCTTTTATGTCATCTGGAGGCTTATCTTGTTCCTTTTACTGGGCCATATCTTCCTGTTTCTTGGTATGGATTGCAGTTTTTTGTTGGTGTCTTGGCATCTGGCTTACTAGACGTATTTATTCTGGGTGCAGTTTCTCTCTTTAGTTTAGGGCTTTCTTGCCTTTTCTCCTTTGCTGGCTATGTCGTAGGAGCTGAGGATCTAGTTGGTGCTGTAAGCTGCGGAGGCTCAAGCTGCCCGCGTTGCCCCAGGGACCGATGAAGCTTCTCCTACCTCTTTCCTTTGCCAGGGGTAGCGACAGAGTCACAGTCATGTGTAATAATCCAAGTCGTGCAGGCCAAGACCGTCTATAGTTGCCCATAGAGACTGATGAAGCTTCATGCCCTTTCCTCCCCTGCCTGGGGTGGGGATGGAGCTTCAGGTGTAGGCAGCAATCTAAGCTGTGTGGGTCCAAAATGACCGCAGTTGCTCCAGTAGACTTCCAGCTATTAAGTCTGTGCTGGCCAAATGTGCCTACAGTTACCCAGAGAGTCTGGTGCAAGTCCCACCAGGTTCCTCTTTGCCAGATGTGGGGCTGAAGCCTAGGCTAGGGCTGCAGCCAATCTGGGTGGAAAGAAGACAGTCCCTATCATCACTGTGATTTTCAATCAGCCCTGCTTTCCCTCATGCTGGGGGTGGAGTTAAGATGGCAGCTACCAGCCTCTTTTTGACTTGGATAGGTTCAAACTGTAGCTGTTCTTAGGATTATACTTCAGCCAGCCAAATTTACTAATCAGTAGCTGAAGCTGGTACCCAACCATCTCTTACTCCCCCATTTTTGCAAAATGGAGCTTCCATTACCAGCCATGGAATAACTATTGAGGAAGTAGAGTATGGGTACTGGCCTCCATGGTGTGGAGTGCTCTACTCATGGATCTTCTCTGCAGATGGGCAGTTTCCTCCTTCCATTCTTTCAAGCATGTTGCAGGATACTCTTCTGGTCTCCTGGAGCTCCCAAACAGGTGCTTTAGATAGCTCTGGGTAATTACTAATTGCTCTGTTTGCAAGAGCTGACTCTTAGAACTCCTTACTCTGCCACCATCTTGCTGGTTATCTTTTTTTACTTTTTTTAAATGTGGCTCTTGGAAAATTTAAAATTACATGTGTCTCCCATTATATTCCTATTAGAAAAGCTGTTCTAGGTTGGGTTATTTTTCTCTACTTCTGGAGTCTTTTATGAGTATTATGAAATTCAGAGATAGCAAAAGCCATAGAGAGAGCATCCAGAAGCTAAACATGAATGGAACCTGGAAGAGAAGGGAGAGACCACGAGGCACTGCCATTTGTCTTGCCATGTGACAAACTAAGGACCAAGGATCGCTGGCAACAGCCAGCCCCAGAATGCTAGTCTTTGGTAAGAAACCATCATCTTGATTTGGATTTTCTTTAGCCTCAAAACTGTGAGCAAATAGATTACTATTGTTTAAGCCCAACCACTGCATGATATTTGTTTTAGTTGTCTAGGAAACCAAAACAGATTCAATGTGTCAAAATCTTGTCAAGAATTTTTGCATATGTTTTTGCATCCTTTCCTCTGATTAGTTATAAAGAGGCCATTTCAGCCCCAACTAATCAACCACTCCAATACCTTAAAATCCCATACATTCAAAAGAGCGATTTTCTGCAGAGATCAACAGTTCCACAACTAAAAACAATCACTGTTTGGGGCAACTAATATAGTTGTAAGCTAAATTTTCCAAGACAGCAATAATCTCAGTTCTAGTTGGTGCGAGATTGCCCAGAAGTATGAGAATAGAGTTGTATTAATTTTCTAGGACCACCGAACCCCTACATGATTTCAAACATGCTGTAAAAACTAAAATCTTAAACTTATATATTTTTTCTGGTATGTTAATGCTTCCCAATTAGTTAATAAGGTGGACTGAGAAGTGATAAGAATATGGTGATACACAGGAAAAATACAATTAATGTAACTTATGGACCACAGTTAACAGCAATATTGTAATATTTTTGTTTCAGTGTCAAGGAAGGTACTATATCGATGCTAAGAGTCAATAATAGGGGGGTATGGAACTTTTTTTTTTGGACTAAGAAAAATATTCAAAGGTTTTCTGAGGTGATGACTGCAAAACTCTGTGATCAAAGTAAGGGCACTGACTGTACACTCTGGATGGATTGTACAAGGCATAGGACTGACTATATGGCAGTAAACCATGTGATGGATGATGGACTGTGGTCAATAGTATGAAGATGCAACTGTTCTCTCATGAATTATAACAAATGGACAATACTAATACATAGTGTTAATAACAGAGGGTATATGGAAAAAATATACCAAGTGTACACTATGGAGCATGGTTAGTGGTAATATTTGATTTCAATAACCACATTTAATTGCCTAATAAAAGAAGAGCAACTTCTTGGCTAGGTAATAAAGTAAAATCCAGCTATTTACTATATACTATCAATAATTTATCTAAATTATACCCCAGATGACTAAAATCATTTTTCCTTCTGTGAAAAGAAACTCATTTAAAGATGGTATCTTTCAAAAAGGTCATACTTATATATCATTATTCTAGGAATATAACCACAACAATTTTTTAAAAATGAGTAAATAACCTAAATTACTGGGAGATGCCAAAAGATGAAGAAACAGATACTTTTCTTGACCTTTTTTTCAATAATCCCTAGTGGAAATGCTTATACATAGGAATAACAGCAGAATACTTGTACTTATATACTGAAAAAGGCACAGGAGCAATGTTCAAGTCAAAGATAGAGCAGGGTAGGGGGAAGCCTTCAACAAGAACCAAAATAAAGGTTTATTTAACAGACACAGAAAGACAAGGAAAACCAAGAAATGAACATACATTTTAGGGAGTAGGAAAAAAAAAAACTTCTTAAAGACCACTATATTTTACCTGCTTTATCCCCCCAAACACTCCCAGTGTTATTCATTAAAGTGTCTACTAGAGAACCAAGACCATCTCCACTTGTCCACAAACATTAGAAAACTAATAATGATTTCATTTCAGTTTAAGAATCAGCAGAAGAACATGTGGCAGAAAGACATTATGTTATCAATCACAAGGAGTCAAAAGTCATAGATTTTCAGAAAAACTAAATAAGTGTAAGTTTCCTCCAAATATGAAGAGATTTCTCACTGGCAATCATAATAATTGATAATCTCTAAATTGCCAGAGTCAATTTTATTTTCCAACTCTATTACTGAGTTACTCCGTGAGTAGACAAGGGGTTTACGGTTATCAGCTCCTATTGGACAATGTGCAATACATAGCTACTTAACAATTCATCTTATAACACATCTAATAGTTCTCTTTATTGCTCCAATGCTATGCAATAATTGCCTCTCAAGGACAACCATTTTATATTCAGACATTCAATCTATTAACATCATGAAGTGTGAAGGAAAGAAAACCCCTTAGGTATCCACAGTATGCAAGATGCTTTATACTCTATATGAGTCATGGACAGGGCAGTATTCCTGCCATTAGTATAATAAAATGAGGTATTATCTTTCCCTCCTCTGAACATCTGTAGCACTTATTGTCTGTATCAGTTATTTGGCATGTATTGTCTTGAAGTGGTACACTTTTCACTTGCATCTGTTTGGTCTGAATAAACCCCTCGAGGGCAACAGCAATACCTTCAACTTATTTGGATCTTTCACACAATGCCTTACAAATAGAAGGTGTCTCTTAAATATTAATTTACTATTGTCGATTAACCAAGATATGCCACTAACATTTCCCTCCTTCAACACCAGCTTTGGAACATGGCTACCTACTCTACATTCTGGTGGGCCTTCACTTCAGATGGCACAGGCAATTGTCTGAAAAATTAAAGTTAAGCAAACAAAGCAGCAACTTTTTAAAAAAACAGCCAGATTTTAGGTAAGCTATATAGATAAAATGAAAAACTTTTCTTTATATTAATCCCAACAATAATCAAAGACCTTCAGACATCTAAGTTAGAGCAGAATTGGGTAGGCCGTAAAATTTTGTTCAAGTTTCTGTCCTTGGATTGGAAAAATAACAAAAACAGCACATTTGTCCCCAAACACTCTTCCTTTATATGCTACACTTACCTACTAAAAGGTTCTCATGTTCCTGGTCTTCAGCAATTCCATCATCTAATGATTCTCAAACTTTAGCATGTACCAGAATGACCTCAAGGGCTTATTAAAACACAAAGTGCTGGGCTCCATCCTCCAGTCTAGTGTGGGCCCAAGTATTTCCTAACAAGTCTTCAGGTGATGCCGCTGCTGCTGGTTCAGAAATACTACTACCCTCAAATCCTCAATATTTCTGTGATGTTTATTGCACCTGATTAATCTAATTCAAATGAATTCTAAAGATTTATTCTCCTTTTAGACAAAACTTGGTTTCTTTACTTACTATTCTAAATAGGTGTTGGCCAAGTGATATGAATATCATGTGGATCTTCTCAGCATGATATTAAGTGGTTTGGGACAACCAACGGGTGACTCTCTAACTCTTTCAGTGCAAAAAATGCCACACAATCTTTTGGACCAAGTGACCACCTCCACAGAGATGCACCACACTACTGATTCAGCCTACATTACCCCAATACAGAGATACAGGGAGGCATATACTAAACTCCTGCCAAGAATGCTTGTCCCTCCCTCTCACCTGGTTAACTTCTCTTCTTTCAGGTCTTAAGCTCAGGGGTGACTTTTGCAGGAAGCCTTCCTTTTCTTCTCCATGACCAGGTAAAATTCTCCTGTTATGAGTTCTCATATAGTCCCTGACCCCTCCTATGTAGTTCCTGTCATTGACACATTTTTACTTTTATTTATATGAATACCTCATTAATAGCTATTTTCCACACTGGACTCTAAGCTCTAAACAGGCAGGGAATATTTTTGGTTTTGCTCATCATTTTATTTTCAGTGCCTGGCACAATATCTGGCATATAGAATAAATATATTCAAATGAATGGAGATCAAAATCTGAGCTTTTAGGGAAGCGGCTGTGGCTCAATCAGTAGGGCTCCCGTTTACCATATGGGAGGCCCCGGGTTCGGTTCCTGGGGCCTCCTGGTGAAGGCAAGCCCGCCCACACGGCATGGTTAGCTGACCCAGCGAGCACAAGCAGCAAGGGGGGGATAAATGAATAAATAAATAAAATCTTTAAAAAAAAAAAAATCTGAGCTTTTTCAGCCATAATAGATAAGAGAAAGTATTCTTTTCCATACTGTATCAAAGACACAAGATTACTGGAACAAAACTCTGATCTCTGACTCCTTATCTATGTTTCAACTACCTGATATTCAGAATAAAAAAAAATATATGCTTACCTTTTCTGAATAATTCTTGGAGACTCTCGGCACTTTGATTTAATACAGCCCATATTTCTTCCTCCTGTAAAGGTCCACCCCGAACCTCCAGGGCTTCAGCTAGTGACACGTGCATATTACCTAAGAAACAAAGGTAGCAGATGACTTACATAATCAACAATTTAACTGCACTTGAAGTAGTTAAAGCTCTATACCACATTGTAACTGTACTAAAAGCCATTGATGATACACTTTGGATAGAATAGCCAGAAACAGCAGTTATGTACAGTGGGGGGAAGCATAGAGAGATGGAAACGTAAGAAATTTCTTGTTTGTCTTTTATTATTATTATTACTAAAATAATGAAAATGCTCTAATAATGATTGAAGTGATGAACGCAAAACTATGTGATCATAGCAAACACCATTTATTGTATACTTTGGATGAATTATATGTTTATTAATATGTATCAATAAAATTGATTTGTTAAAAAAAAAATAAAAGCTCTATACCAGCGATAAGAGACTATGAGCTTCAAGTCTACTTAATTTCTCATAAGGCCTTCAATCTCAATTTAATCCTACAGCCTTAAACCCATAAAAGAACTAAAGGGGAAAACTCTCAAAATAACCACTTGACGTAGTCCAGCAGTATCAACTTCAGGGACAGAACTGGAGAATAGTGGTGGTGATTACTTCATGGGAAAAGAAAACAGAGACCTCAGGGTGCTAGGAGTCACCCAAGTGCAGATGTTTAAACTAAAGCAGCCAGTGTGAACTGAAGAAAGCCTTTCAGATTATGGTTCCAGGTTTCAACCTGCCCATTCCAAGCAGAGTAGACTCTACAAGTCATGGGATGAGAAGTTGGGAATAAGATGGAATACATTTCTTCCATTTGTTAGTACTCCAGTATATAGGCTCTACTGTAAATTTTGCACTGAATAGACTTCACTGATTCTAGACCTAGCTTTGCTCCCAAATCACATTTGCCCTTGAGAAAGTCATTTGACCTCTAAACCTGTTTCCTGATCTGGGAATAACAGTTCCTAGTATTTTGCAGTGGCTATGATGACTAAAAGGTTATGCCTGTGAACATGCTTTATAATCTAAGGCTCTACACAAGTTGAATTAAAAGATCAGAACCATGGTGACATTTTTGCAGGGTCAATTTTTTCAACAGCATTCAATTAGGTAGATTATATATTAATAGATTTTAAGGTTATTTTTTTCTGTGGGGTTCAATATTCCTATTTTCATTTTGGAAGGGGAAAATGCAGTTAGTGAAAATCCTCCTACATAAATGTTCCTGAATTGACTCTCCTTGAAAAGAAAATTGTTCTTTACAGTGATCACCATGATTTCTACCCAGGCCAAACCAACTCAAGCATAATATGTAATGTATATATATTGGTAGGAAGAAGTAAATGGCTTTGGGAAAGAAGCTAGAGGGAGTTGAAAATGTTAAATACTTATTTTTGGTAATTATGGCATTCATTAATTTTTTAACATTAACCTATTAAAAAGATCTCTTTTAGACAAAAGTTTTCTTAGTTTACTCAAAAACAAGAAAAAGCTAATATTTTCTTTTAATTTATATTTGCAATACTTTCTAACCTAGTTTGAAAAAAACAATTCTAGCTGCAAATTGAGAAGGCCCTTCTTGTCCTTTAATTTTCCTTTTGAAATATTAACTATAGCATTTTAGACTTGAAAACAGCCTTAGGGATGTTTACTTAAATGCACAATATGGCAGTTAAAAGTGAAGATATGAGATATTGCTTTGAAAAAGACAGAATAGTTTTTATTTAGCTTGTATAAAAAGTGTGATTATATAATCTGATACCCTCCCCCACAGAAAATTTCTAGGGTCTAATATAGTTTATTATATGATAGCACATCTACTCAAGGAAAAAAAAATAGAAGCTTCTACTTTTTCTAAGAGATATCTAAGTTAACATCTTCTACATGACACATTATATTAAATTTAATGGAAGTTTGGTGGAGGCATCAAGATACCAAAGTGACTTATAAGAAAGACTACCCTGTAACCAATTTCCATAGTATGTTTGAGAACCAGTTAGAAAGCTCTAAAGCCTACGTCCAGGGTATAGAGAATAGAGAGAAGATTTCAAAGGATGATTTCTAGAATAGAGTTGTGCTGATTCTCATGTATTCCACAATGCAGGAGGCTGTAACCTGCCTTTCACTTTAAGTCAGTAAAAGATGCTTTAATGGGACCCCTTGGAGCTCTTGATGTGTTTCTTGGACCTAAGGGGACTCAGCTGACTGGTGTCTGATATACATTTTTAGGAATTTAAAGGTTTTGGCTATCAACCTGAGGCAGCAGCAAGAGGGAGAAAAAAGAAAGCATCTAGGAGAGAGAGCCAGGAGTGTAGAAGCATGCTGTATTGGGAGCTACCTACACTTCTACAAGTAGGTGAGGGAAGGGAACAGAGAGGCAAGGAAGCATGCCACACAGAGGGCCAACTTGGAGCTCTCTAAAATCCTACCCAGATGATGAAAAATGTCCTTAGATTAAATTTAGACAGCAGTGATGGTTGCACGACTCTATGTATATACTAAAACCACTGAATAGTGTATTTTGAAAGGGTGAATTTTATGGTATGTAAAATATATCACAATAGAGCTGTTTAAAAAAAAATCCTGTCCAGAGAATCATCTGAGGGGATAAAAAAAATTCTTGTGGAAGGCCAGGAGTGTTCGGGAGTACTAGTTGAGTAGAAGGGAAAATTTTTGATTGTCATAAGTAGTTCAGTTCTCAGTGAAGACCTTCTGAAGAACCCAAAGAATTACACACAAAAGGGAGGGTCAGCCTTAAAGACATACCAAACTCAAAAAGAATGAAGAAATTTTACAATGATAATCAGATAAAAAACTTTTTTTCTCTAACTCTCTTCTTTCTCCCATAAAAAAAAATGGGGTCAGATAAAGCAGCTTGAAAGTAAGAAGATTAGGAACAAAAAGGGAAGCAAACCACACTGTCTCTCACGTACAGCTAATCCTAGCTAGGGGATGAAAAAGCTTTAGCTTTGGATGTAAATTCAAGTGTTAATATACTGACTAGGCACTTTTAATTACTGAATAGACATTGTTTTCAACTTAAGTGACAGCAGTAATAACCAAAGAGTAAGTAGGAAATCAGGGGCCTGAGTTTTTATCTAGAGGCAGGGAAAGAATGTCCCCTCACTGAATAAATAAATAAATATTAATTAAAAGTATAGTGATAATAACACTTTATACCCACTAGAATGGCTATTTTTTAAAAAGGAAAATAAATGTTGGTGAGGACTTGAAGAAACAGCAACACTCATACATTGTTGGTGGGAATGTAAAATGATGCAGCACTGTGAAAAACAGTTTGGTGGTTCCTCAAAAAGTTAAACATAGAATTACCATAGGACTTGGCAATACCACTTCTAGGTATATACCCCAAAGTTTGAAAGCAGGAACTCAAACAGATATTTGTACACTCATGTTCATAACATTATTTACAATAGCGAAAAGGTAGAATCAATCCAAACGTCCATCAACAGATGAATGGAGAAACAAAATGTGGTGTATATATATATGCAATGGAAAATTACTCAGCTATATAAAGGAATGAAGTCTTGATAAATGCAACAACATAGATGAACTTTAGAGATATCATGTTGAATGAAATAAGACAAATATTCTATGATCTCACTTATATGAAATAATGAGAAAATGCAAATTCATAATGACAGAAAGTAGATTACAGGTTGCCAGTGACAGGAGTGGAGTGGGGAATAGGCAGTTAATGTTTCTGTTTGGGGTGATGGAAAAGTTTCACTAATGGATGATAGTGATGGCAGCATAACATAGTGGATATAATTAATACCACTGAATTATATACTTGGAAAAGGTTAAAACGAGAAATTTTATGTTGTAAATATGTTATCACAATAAAATTTTATTTTAAAAAAGTATGACTGCAAAATACATTGCTCATGATTACAATTTATGTAATGTACTGTAAAACCAATGTTTGCAATGTTACATGTTATATATACATATATATAGATATGTGTTATATGTCATATATAATTGACTAAATTTTAAATGTTAAAATAAGGATATGAAAAAAGAAAAGTAACTCCTCACACAGTAGCTTTTTCAGTGCTTAATTTTTTGTCTTCAAAGATTCCTAATTATATCTCTATTACTTGATTCAATTGTGTCTGGTTGAAACTTATTAGATCTCCAAAACATGGAAGGAACATTTGTATTTTAAAAAGCAATATTATCTAGCTAACAGAATGATTTTATATTTTTATTTTATAGCTATTGCAGAAAAGAGTTAAGATTTTTTAAAAAACTGCCTCATCCTGATCATTCAAACTCAGGATTTAATGTAGAAATTAAAACAACTTAAAAAAAAAAAAAAAAGACCTACAGCATTATAAATTGCCTACCATCACTGTTGAGGACTGAATCATCTACCCCAAAAAGACGTGTTCAAGTATTAATCTGTATTCCTTGAGTGTGAATCCATTTGTAAATAGCACATTTGATGATGCTTTTGTTAGTTAAGGTGTAGCCAAAATGAATGAGGGCAGGTCTTAATCCTATATCAGCAGGTTTAATTTAATATGGCTGAAGTGCTTATAAGCAAAAGAGATTGGACATGGACGTAGAAGCCAGAAGTCGGCAGAAACCAGAGAAAGAGACACAGGAGAGAGAGAAATTGCCCAGTGATGGAGGATTGCCTATCATCAGCATCTCTCTCTTGGCTACATTCACTTACCCTTACTATAGCTCTCCATTATTAGCTCAAAGGAAAGAGGAGACAATAAAAGAATGAAGGAAATGCAGAAGTAGAAGAGGGATGTGAACAAGAAAGAAAGAAAAAAAAGAAGTGGGGAATAAAAGACTTGAAGTCAATTGATAAACATGAAGGAAAAGAATTAGCTACAAAATTCTTAAAAGTATCTTTTCAATCGGTTCTTTTAGACACAGCACTAGGTAACTTTGGGTACAGATAAATAACTAGAATTGTTTTACTATCACAAAGGTACTGATTTACAATAAACATAGCCATATTACTCACTATTTCCTTGAAAATTACAGGCTCATGATTATTAGTTCGGGGGAAGTTCAAATTATGAGAAATTAATTATATTACATAATTAGAATCACTATGTTTTTGGTTTAGATAGGTAACATGGGCATAACCTTAAAACTGGGTCCACAGAGTCAAATAAAGCTACAAAGAGATTCTAGAAGATGTCATATTAATCCTGAAAGATCTCTGGGAGATAGGAAGCACATAAATGTGAGTCAGAACAGAATGGAATAGTAAACAGATTAAATGAATCCAATCAAGTGATATAAAATGCTGTTTGGTGTAGACCAAAGAATTAATTCAACGTTTAACTTGAATCTAAGGCAACAGAACTATAAGAACACCTCATTTCAAGAACAACACGGAGCTCTGTGTTTTCCACTAATTTTGAGCAAGGATCTATTTAGTGAATTGAGATGGCCACCCCAGAAATTCTTTGAAAGTATGATATAATTATTTCTTAAATGGGTATTCATTTTTTAATCCAGAAAGATTCAGAATTGAGTATATGAAAGTTTAAAAGAATCAAACCCATATCTCAGTATTTTTTAAATTAACAAATATGTATATATTTTGTATTTTAGCTGTTTATAATGTTTAAGAGAATTAGGTCAGTTAGAATAATAGATTAGCTTTGTGATTCCAATTTAAATAGTGTCATTAAGAAGATGGATTGAGATTATAAATGGATAAAATACCACTGGAACACATGAGAAAACTTAAAGTCCTATTATACTTATAATTAATTTATTAGACAACTTATTTAAATTCTCGGGAATTTTTTTTTTTTTTTTTTTAAGGCAAGTGACTAAAATACTTTAAAAATGAACTTTTAAGGTAATGCATTTATATGCTGAGTTTGGCTTACAGAGAGGCCACATTTGAGCCACAGGATGCTCTCGGGAGGTAACTCTCAGGCACCCTACAATACTATGCTGTTTCAATTTCAAGAGCAAAAGCTCATGAGCATAGTCATCAATATTAAGGGCCCATCAATGAACCATCCTCCTTCACAAGTCATTGCCCCTGTACTTGGGGATTGTTGCCATTCCATTTGAGAATGTGGCAGAGCTCTCCAGGATGGGATTTCAATATACTTTCAGTTATTGTGTGAATCTCTACCCACTGTGACAATGCACTTGTGAACATCTGAATGCATTTATATACCTTATATGTATGCCCAGGTGAACTTCCTCCTATCTATCCCCCATCACTGACACCCCACACCAATGATTCTCCCCTGCCTCAGTTGTAACTTTTCTGTGATCCAAAGTTTCTTAAAAAATGAAGCCAATGAAACAGCCAAATACAATAGGAAAATGAAATAATGCCGATATGTTTAAATAAAATGAATAAAATACATAAAATTTTAAAAACTAAAAATAAAATAAAAAATTGAGATATTAAAAAATAATGAAAAATATTTAAAAAAATTTTTTTAACATTTTGCCTTTCATCAATATAATATCTGTTGTCCTGTATGTACAGTGACATTTTCTTCCATTTATTCCCCAGTGTCTCACTTCTTTTTTTTTTTTTCATTTTGTTTTCAAAGAAGTTTCCCCCCAGAATGGGACATGTCTCCCAGGGATGAGCCTCCCTGGCACCAAAGGATTACTACTAAGCACCAACTAGCAATGCATCTGGAAAAAGACCTCGAATAAAAGGGAGAAAATGAGTTTATATGGCTAAGAGACTTCAAAGTGAATCGGGAGGTCAGCCCAGAGATAACGCTTATGCACATCTCAGCAGGATCTCACAGACTGCCAAAGTGGATACTATCCCAAATAGTGGGGCTCCTGAGGGCTCTGGAGACACCGAGGTCCTATGGTCAGGGCAGATAGCTCTGGAGTTTGGTGCCTTGCCAGTGAGCCCTACTTTGGAGTTTGTGCTCCTGAGTGTGACAGAGTTGAACTCAGTTATGGCTTCCCTACACATGGCTCATCTGTCCCTTCTGTTTGAACATATGGTTGGTGCTGAAGTTGGTTGGTGTATGTCCAACAGACTTAAATCTTTGGGCTGTCCATGTGCCAGCTGGGCCCTGAGCCTCAGCAGAGTTGCAACACCTACTCTCCAGTTCATTGGACTCACCCAAGACAACTAACAAGGAGGTAAGGATGGACAATCACCATACCAAGGAAATGAGAGAGCTTGCAACTGCAAGCAAGAGAGTCCCATGCATCAGCTGTATGGGATCAAAGACCCTTATCAATTAGAGGTGGAGTGGATATCACCATCCCAGAATCCTCAGGATTAGGGAATGAACTATGGACTAAAGTGAACTTACTGGTATTCTACTATAGACTTATTGTGATTCTAGCAATGGAAGAAATTACAATATTGATGTGGAGGCAGTGGCCACTGGAGGCTCCGGGGACAGGGAGAGGGAAAAACGGGTGTAATACAGGGGCATTTTCGGGACTTGGTGAATCATCCTGAACGATGTTGCAACAACGGATATAGGCCATTATTTATCTTCCCATAACCTACAGAATTATGTGGAAGAGAGTGTAAACTACAATGTAAACTATAATCCATGCTCAGTGGCAATGTCCCAAAATGCGTTTATCAATTGCAATGAATGTATCACACTAATGAAAGATGTTGTTTATGTGGAAAAATGTGAGAGGTGTGGGGAGCAGGGCATATGGGAATCCCTATATTTTTAATGTAACATTTGTGTAATCTAGGTATCTTTAAAAAAATTTTTTTAAATAAGTAAAATGAACTTTTAATTGTATAAATAGTTTATAAATATTTAAGGAATTTTATGTTGGAAAATGGGATTTACACTCAAAGGACCCCTTAAAAGTGACTACTAAGGGGAGCATATGTGGCTCAAGTAGTTGAGTGCCTGCTTTCTACATGGGAGGTCTTGGGTTCAGCTCCCAGTGCTTCCTAAAAACAAAGACAAATAGCAAGCAAATAAACAAACAAACAAAAAAACACTCGGGGAGCCAATGTGGTTCAGTGGTTCAGGGCCAGGCTTCTCACATATGAGGTCCTGGGTTCAATCCCTGGCTCTAGTACCTCAAAAAAAAAAAAAAAAAAAGAAAAGAAAAAAGAAAAAAGAAATGACTACTAAAATTTTCTAGGTCTAAGAATAGAATGGAATCCTTAAATTGACCATAAAAATTAAGAAGTAGGTTTTAGAATTCTTTAATAGGGATATTCATTTAAAAAACAATTTCTCATTAAGCTTTTCTGTGAACAATAATAAATTGGTGGTCTTTTTTATTAAGTTAGAAGAAAATTTTTGTGACCTAGGTTAGGCAAAGATTTCTTAAATATGACACCAAAAGCATGATCCATCAAATTAAAAAATAATAAACTGGACTTCATCAGAATTAAAAAGCATCTGCTCATCTAAAGATATTGCTAAAAAATGAAAGGAAAAGTCACAGACTGGGAGAAAATATTTGCAACTCACATAACTGATAAAGAACTTGTATCTACAATATATAAAGAATTTGCAAAACTCAAGTTTGAATCTGTGGATGATAGCAATTGCCTTTTTGAAAATCTATTATTCAAGATTGCAATCCCTTATTTTTCTCTCAATTTCTGCTTTCCTAAAGTGTTTAAAGCTGAAATGATAAATGTAATATGTACAGGGCACTTTAAATAACTTGAAAACATTCCTACCTTTAAACATTTGAGCCAGAACTGTTAACACCAAGATAGATATATACAAATAAACAACAGTAAAAGCACTTTTAGATCTCTAGAAGACTATATGCTCATCTTCCTAACAGAATACATAATTATTTTTCTCCATTAGGGATATGTATAGATCAGGTAGCACAAAAAATTATTATTACCTATATAATTAGGAAAGACTATGAAAAAATTGGGATTTTTTTTTTTTTTTTTTTTTTAAGGAGTAGAAGGGATGAAACTCAGTAAAGTTTTTACTGGATGTTCCTCAATGTAGAAAAAACATGTCTAAACATTTTTGTTGAAGTTGGAGAAATCCTTGGTATTTATTAATTCTTCCATTTCCTTCCACTGTGAGAGAAGAGAAACTAAAACAAACACAAGTCTAAATTGTCTTTCTGGGCCTCTGGCTCATGTCATCTATTTATCTAAATACAAACTAGTTATGCCTGTTCCCTACTTTCAAATGACTGCTTCAAAGAACCAGAAGAGAAAACTCTGGAATTCTTCAAACCCTCCCTGTATCACTTAAACTTAGAACTTAGTAGTATTTTTTTAAGAGAAAAGAAAAATGGGGGGGGGGGAATTCCTAATTTGACATTTGTTTTCTCTCTGCCTACAAACTGGGATGTACCAACAGAAAACAATGTGTGGGAGTGGATGTGGCTCAAGTGGTTGAACTC
Organism: Tolypeutes matacus; assembly: GCA_026826555.1. Classification (NCBI taxonomy): domain Eukaryota; kingdom Metazoa; phylum Chordata; class Mammalia; order Cingulata; family Chlamyphoridae; genus Tolypeutes; species Tolypeutes matacus. Next base: position 2,877,982 of record JAKSZT010053779.1, on the reverse strand, counting down.
CCCCCTCCCACATGGGAGGTCCCAGGTTCAGTTCCCAGTGCGCCTCCTGAAAAAAAAACAAAAAACAAACAACAAGCAAAACAAATGAAGGGACCAACTCAGGGACACTGATGTGGCTCAGTGGTTGAGCACCTGACCTATAGGAGCTGTGAGATAACAAATTTGTGTTGTTTTAAGATGCTAAATTTGTGGTACTGTCTTACAAAATAATAGAAAACTAATACAGATTTTAGTACCTGAAAGTGCGGTGCTGCCATAACAAACATCTAAAAATGTGGGAGTAGCTTTGGAATTGGAGATTGGGCAGAGGCTGGAAGAACTTTGAGAAGCATGGGAGAGAAAGCCTAATTTACCTTGAACAGATGGTTAATAGAAATCAGGACTTAATCTGGATATTGCTGGTGAAGGCTCAGAAGGAAATGAGGAACATGTTATTGGAAACTGGAGAAAGGAGAATTCTTGTTATGTAGTGGCAGACAGCTAACAACATTGTGTCCTACAGTTATTTGGGGAGCAGAATTTGTGACAAACCTAGATATACAGCTAAGATGAATTTCAAGTCAAGTACTAAAGCTACTACCTGGTTTCTTCTTGCAGCTTATAGTAAAATGTGAGAGGAGAGAGAGAAATTGAGAAAAGAACTATTAAAGAAAAAGGAACCAGGACTAGATGATTTTGAAAACTTTCAGCCTCTGCAGATGGCAAAGGATGCTAAAAGTAAGAAATGCCTATCATAAGCACAATATAAAGAAAACGACAAGCTTTCCCTAAAATGGAAAGATCAAAAGGTCTGAGGATACAGTCACACAAAGGGCCCTTTCAAGATTTTAAGGATGTGCCTCACAGATCTTTTCAACCAAACTAGAGGCCTCTAGTAAGCTTTAAGAATTGTCCCTCAGCCATTTCCATGGGAGCCAAACACTAAGAAAAGATTATTTAAGAGAAAGTTGTAGGTGTATCTTTTATCTAATACAGTGAATCTCTATGAAACACACACACCCAACCAAAAGAGTTCTTGAGAAAACTCTTTCAGCAGAAACACTGCCAGTTTGGACTAAAAGGCAGAGAGAGTATAAAACACAAAAAGGCTCCCAAATTCTACTGGTGGGAATAAGGCTAATAAAAACTACTCCGCTGCTAACATCTGCTAAGTTCCAAGAAAACGGAAGAATGATTCAGAGGGCAGAATCAAGACTTAGAGAAGAGCACAGGAAAAAAATAGAGTAAGAAGTTTTACAAATCACTCCCTCCAATAGAAAAATGAGAGCTGGAAAAAGAGACGGAAATTAACTACGTGGTAACCCTGGAATCAGAATGGACATTTAGAACAACTACAGGAGAGTCAGAGGAGGCGAGAACCTACCAAAAGTTTAGCTTTTGTAAGTGAAAGCAGGAACCAGAGACCAGTCCCTATGGCTCAGCCCCAGGTCAGCAGCTGCAGAAATGAATTCTGGGAGTAGCCTGCTGGAGCTGGGCCTGAAAAAGGAAACCTCTTCCTCCAAAATTTGGGGGTGAGGGTCAAGTTCAGTATGGGGAATCCTTGAGGAACCAGCATGGAAATTCAGTATGGGGGATCCTCTGAACATCAGTGCTTCCAGCTTCCCAACAGCATCCACGTGGACATAGAGAGCTACTGTTTTATTTTGTCCTTCTGTGCATGGGTGTTTCCTGACTGGCAGAGCCCTGAGGTCACAGCATACACTCTGGCCTCAGTTTCAGCTCTCTCTGCAGCAGAGGTCTCTAGCCTTACACCAACTCTATCAAGATGTAAAGATTCAATGCACTTTTTCTATGATTGGGTTTCTACTTTCTTATGTTCTTTGGGCTAGCTGAACTGTGAGGGCCCAGCTTAGATGTTAGTCTTGGTTTTTCTCAGAAGTAGCACCTTCTGGCAGCATCTACAGGGATATAAAGAAGCAGTGAACCTCTTTCTCTTTTCCTTTTATTTTTTTAATTTTTTATTTTTTTGGTTGGTTGCTTTTATTGTTGTTTGTTATTTTTCTCTTTCTCTGTTTTATACTTTTGGGCCTGGCCTATCCCTGAGGGATGGGCAGGGATACTGGACTAGGTTTTAGCCTTGAAAGTAGCAGCTTCTGTCTTCCCAGCAGCACATAACAAAAGACTTTTTTTGTGTGGGTATTTTGTCTGTTAGTATTCTTTTTTTCTCCCCTCCCTCTCTCTTTCTTTCTTTCCTTTATTATTTTCTTCTTTTTCTTAGTCTGGTGGACTGAAGGAAGGAACTAGATTTCCAGACTGACCACAACAGAACACAGAAAGTCCAGTTCTTAAGAAAAAATTACAAAACATACAAAGAGAGTAAAGAATGCCCAGTCACAGGGGAAAAAAAAGAATTTGATGGGAAAGATTCCAAATGAAGCAGTCTCTGGAATTACTACGTAAAGATCTCAGTACAACCCTCTTAAATATGATCAATGAACTAAAGGAAGCATGGACAAAGGACTAAAGGACATCAGGAAAACAATGTATGAACAAAATGAAAATTTTAATACTGAGACAGAAATTATAAATAACCAAATGGAGGGAAGCAGATGTGGCTCAAGTGACTGGGCTCCCATCTACCATACAGGAGGTCCAGGGTTCAATTCACAGGGCCTCCTGGTGAAGGCGAGCTGGCCTGCGCAGGAGTGCTGGCCTGCATGGAGAGCTGGCGCAGCAAGATGATGCAACAAAAGGAGACACAGAGGAGAGACAATAAGAGACAGCAGACCTGGGAGCTGAGGTGGCACAAGAGACTGTCTGCCTCTCCTACTCCGGAAGGTCCCAGGATCAGTTTGATAAGCAGACGCAGAAGAACAAACAGGGAACTGACACAGAGAGCAGACAGCAAGCACAAAACAGTGGGGGGGGGGGTAGATAAATCTTAAAAAAGAAAGAAAAAAAAGAACCAAATGGAAATTCTGTAACTCAAAAATACAATAACTGAAGTGAAAAATTCAATAGAGGAGTTCAAGAGCAGACTGCAGGATGCAGGAGAAAGGATCAGCAAACTCAAAAAAAAAGAAAAGAAAAAAAAAGAATATATCAAGATTGAGGAAAAGAAAGAAAAAAGGGTGAAAAACAAAATGAACAGAGCATAAGGAACCTGTGGGACAACGTCAAGTGTACCAAAATACACATTATAGGAGGCCCAGAAGGAGAAGAGAGATAAAGGGCTAGAAAAAACTGTTTGAAGAAATAAAGGCAGAAAACGTCCAATCTGATGAATGACATGAATATATATATATATATATATCCAAGATGCTCAAAGAAAGTCAAGTAGGATGAATCCAAACAGATCTAAATTATGATCAAACTGCCTAATGCCAAGGAAAAAGTCAACATCTTAAAAACAGCAAGAGAAGCAATGTGTCCAATATAAGAGATCCTTAATAAAATTAGCAGAAGGCAGGAGGAGGACATATTTAAAGTACTGACAGAACGAACAGATACCTGATAATAATCTGCCCAGCAAAGTTGTCCTTCAAAAAGGAGAGAGAAATTAAGATATTTTCAGACAACGAATAACAGAAGGAGTTAATTACCACTAGACCTGTCTTAAAAAAAAAATGCTAAAGGGAGTCCTCCATGTTTCAAGGAAGGATACTAGACAGTCTATCAAGGCTGGATGAAGAAATAATGATCTCCACTGTAAGTAACAATATGGGTAAATATATAAGTCAGTATTATTTCATTTCATTTGTAATGCTGTCATTTATTTAAAAGGTAGAAAATTCAGTAGCATAAAAAATAAGCATAAACTTTGTTACCAGCCATTCAATGCATGAAGATGGAATTTGTGATCTGAACTACATAAAAGAGAGGGAGAGAGGGTTATAGGTACTGTGTATATATAGGCTATTGAAGTCAAGTTGGAATCAATACAAACTAAATTGTAATCAATTTAATATGTTAGATGTAATCTCCATAGTAAGCATAAAGAAAATATCTGAAAAATCTTTACAAAAGCAAAGTGATTCAAAATGGTTCATTATAAGAGATCATCTACACAAAAAGGAAGCAATAATGGAGGAAAAGACAGAAATGGTGTAAGAAATACAAAACACAAGTAGGAAAATAGCAGAAGTAAATCTTGCCTTATCAGTAATTTCTCTAAATGTAAATTGATTAAACTCTCCAATCAGAAGGCAGAAATAGGGAGAATGAAGAAAAACAACCCAAGTATACATTGTTTACAAGAGATCCATAGACACAAATAGGTTAAAAGTGAAAGGATGTAAAAAAATATATTTTTATGCAAATAGTAAACAAAAGAGAACAGGGGTGGCTATATTAATACCAGACAAAATAGACTTTAATTCAAAAAGTGTCAAGAGACAAAGAAGGGCATTATTCAACAATAAGATTTAATAATTATAAACATATATACACCTAACAGCAGAGTACCAACATATACAAAACAGACACTGATAGAATTGAAGGGAGAAATAGACAGTTCTACAATAATAGTTAGGGATTTTAATACAGCACTTTCAACACTGGATAGAACATCTAAACAGAAGATCAGTAAGGATGCAGAGGACATGAACAACACTATAAACCAACCAGATGTAACTCATAAAAAAATCTTCACCAAACAACGGCAGAATACACATTCTTGTTTTCAAGTGCACACAGATTGCTCTCTAGGATAGATCATTTGTTTAGACAGAAGAAAAGACTACAGAAATTGTAAAATATTGAAATAATAAAAAGTAACCTCTCTGAACACAATGGCATGAAGTTAGAAATCATTAACAGAGAAAAACTGGAAAATTTACAAATATGTAGAAATTAAACTGCATATTCTTAAACAACCAATGGGTTGGGGGAAAAAAAAAAAAGAAATTACAGGGGCAATTGGCAAACATACAGCAACAAATGAAAACAAAGAACATTCTAAACTCATTGGATACAGCAAAGGCAGTACTCAGAGGGAATTTATAGCTATGAATGCCTGTATTTAATAAGATCTCAGATGAATAACCTAATTTTACATCTTAAAGAACTAGAAAAACAAGAGCAAAGTAGACCCAAAGTTAGCAGAAGAAAAGAAATACTTAAGATTAGAGTGGAGACAAATGAAAGAGAGAATTGAAAAATGATTAAGAAAATAAAACAAAAAGGTGATTCTTTGAAATAAATCAATATAACTGACAAAATTTTAGCTAGACTGACAAAGAAAATTAAAAAAGAAAAGATGCAAATAACCAAAATCAGAAAAGAAAATAGGTGATTTCACTACTGACCTTACAGAAATAAAAGGGGTTACAATATTATGAAAAACTATACTCCAACAAACTAAGTACTCTAGAAGAAATGAAAAAGTCAGAAATACATCAATTACCCAAATTGACTCTAGAGGAAATAGAAACATCAACAAGCCTATAACAAGTACAGAGATTGAATCAATAATCAAAACCCTTCTACCAAAGAAAAGTCCAGGTCTACCTGATTTCACTGGTGAATTCTACCAAATATTTAAAAAAGAATACCAACCATTCTCAGATATTGCCAAAGAATTAAAGATGAGGGAATACTCCTTAATTCATTCTATAAGATAAGCATTACCCTGATACTAAAGCCTGGTAAAGACATCACAAGAAAAGAAAACTGAAGATCAATTTCCCTTATGAGCATAGATGCAAAAATCCTCAACAAAATACTAGCAAACGGAATCCAACAGCATATTAAAAAGATTATACACCATGAGCAAGTGGGATTCATCCCACGTATGCAAAGGTAATTCAGCATACGAAAATCAATCAAGGCAATACACTACATAAATAAAATGAAAGGGCAGAAAAGGCATTTAATAAAATCCAGCACCTTTTCTTAATGAAAATACTTAGAAAAGTAGGAATGGAAGGGAACTTTCTCAACATGATAAAGGCCATTTATGAGACACTCACAGCTAACATCATACTCAACAGTGTAAGACTTAAAGCTTTCCCCTAAGATCAGGAATGAGAAGAGGATGCCCACTGTATTAGTCAGGGTTCTCTAGGGAAACAGAACTGACAGGAGATATCTGTAAATAGTATGAGATTTTATAAAATTCTTTCATGCAACCATGGGGATGCACAATTCCAAATTCTGCAGGGCAGGCTGCAAACCCAGGGGTTCTGATGAAGGTCCTTGATGAGTTCCTAAGAGAGGCTGGCTGTCAGAAGTAGAGCTGGGAATTCTCTCTTGAATGCTGAAATCACTTCCCCTTTTATGGCCTTCAACTGATTGGATAAGATGTCACTACTTAGCTGCTTGTATATATAACCAGACATCTATGCAATCAACTCACTGATGATTAAAGTCCATGAAATGTCTTTGTATTACAATTAGCCCAGAGCTTGCTTGACCAAACAACTGGACACTATTACTTTGCCGAGTTGACACATTAGCCTAACCATCACACCCACTTTCACCACTGCTATTCATTACTGTACTAGAAGTTCTTGCCAGAGCAATTAAATAAGCAAGAGAAATTAAATGTATCTAAATTGGAAAGGAAGAAGTACAACTCCCATTATATGCAGGTGACATGATCTTACCTATAGAAAACATAAAGGAATCCAAAAGAGAAAACTAGTAGAGCTAATAAATGAATTCAGTAAATTGGCAGGTTACAAGATTACCACACAAAAAAGGACTGTGTTCCTATACACTAGCAATGAAACATTCCAAAGAGGAAATTAAGAAAACAATTCAATTTACAGTAGCATCTAAGGGAATAAAATATCTAGGAATAAATTTAATTAAGTATACAAAAGACTTGTATACCGAAAACTACAAAGCACTGCTGAAAGAAATTAAAGAAGATCTAAATAAATGGTAAGACATCCCATGTTCGTGGATTAGAAGAGTTGACATTGTTAATATGTCAATATTACCCAAAACAGTATAAAAATTCAATGCAATCCCTATTAAAATTCTAGCAGCATTTTATACAGAAATGGAAAAAACAATTCTCAAACTTATATGGAACTACAAAGAGCCCCAAATAACCAGAACAATCTTAAAAAAGAATAGAGTTGGAGCACTCACACTTCCCAATTTCAAATTGTATTACAAAGTGATGGTTACCAAAACAGTGTGGTACTAGCACAAAGACAAATAGATCTGTAGAACAAAACTGAAAGTCCAGAAGTAAACCCATACATCTATGGTCAATTTTTTAAAATAAATTTTATGAAGTATATAATTCATACATGAACATAAACAGTAAGTATATAGTAAAAGTTGTGAATTTATAAAACAAACATGCCTATCATCATACAGAGCTCCCACACAGCACACCATCACCAACACCTTACATTGTTGTGAAACATTTGTTACAAACTATGGAAGAGCACCATCAAAATATCACTGCTAACTATAGCTCATATTTTACATTTGAGGTATTATTCTCCCAACCCACCTGATTATTAACAACCTGTATTAGTATTATATATTTGTTATAGTTCATGAGAGAACATTCTCATATTTGTCCAGATAACCACAGTCTATCTTTCAACACTAGATTCCCTGTGTTATACAGCCCATGTTTTGTACAATTCATCCAAAGTGTATACTCAGTGGCTGTCATTTTCATCAGAGTTGTGCTGTCATCACCTCAGCCAATTTTTAAAAAAGAACGTTTCATTACTTCAAAAGGAAAAATCCCCTACCCCCCTTATATTCTGCTGCAGTTGTCTTTTTTTTTTTTTTTTTTTTTTTTTTTTTTTTTATGAATTATAGATAGCTTAATTTATTAGGGTATCTCTTCTACCGGTTAGGAGCTGGGCTGGGGTGGGTGCAGTTGTCTCTTAAAATTGATATATCTTCTATTGCATTTGGTCAATTGATTTTTGACAAGGGTGCTAATTACATGCAGGAGGGAAAGAATAAACTCTTCAACAAATGGTGCTAGAAAAACTGGATATCCATACGCAGAAGTATGAAGTTAGACCCCTACCTTATACCATGTACAAAAATCAACTCAAAATATATCAAAGGCCTAAATATAAAAGCTAAAACTATAACTTTTAGAAGATAACACTGGACAAATCTTCATGACCTGGGATTTGATAATGGCTTTCTAGATATAACACCAAGCACATGAGCAACAAAAGAAACAATAAATAAGTTTTATTTCATCAAAATTAAGAACTTTTGTGCATCAAAGGAAATTATCAAGTGTTAGAAGAAAACAGTTTAATCATTTATCTGAAAATGGTTTAATATCGAGAATATCTTAAAAAACAACAACAAAACTCTTACACCTCAAAGACAACCCAATTCAAAAATGGGCAGAAAACTCGAATAGACATTTCTCCAAAGATACACAAATGACCAATAAGCACATGAAAAGATGCTCCGCATTATTAGTTATTAGGGAAATGCAAATTAAATGAGATACCATACCACTTCACACCTACTAAAATGGCTACTATTTAAAAAAGGAAAAAGTATTGGAGAGTATATTTGAAAGTGGATAAAATGAGAACATTTACGTTGCATATGTTATCAGAATTTTTTTTTTTTTTTTAATGGAACTGTGCAGCACAGAGAGTGAAACTTAATATATACTATGGACTATAGTTAATAGTATGATGAAAATATTGTTTCAATTGTAATAAAGTTTCCACACTCATATGTGCCCCTACTTATTTAGTTTCAAAATATTACAGATATTCTCTGAGGGGCTGTGTATGGCTTGAACTTTCAAATACATTCAAACTTGTGTTATGGCCCAGAATATGGCCTATCTTGGTAAACGCTCTTTGTGCACTGGGAAAAAAATGCACATTCTGCTCTTGTTGGGTGGAATGTTCTATAAATATCAATTAGTTAAGTCAAGTTGGTTGAATATATTGTTCAAATCTTCCACATCTTACTGATTCTCTGCCTACCTGTTCTGTCAACTATTGAGAAGGGGATAAGGAAATTTCTGACTATAATTGTAGAGCTTCCTATCTCCTCACCACAGTTCTTGTTTTGCCTCATGAAATTTCAAATTCTGCTATTTGAAGTAAGGTGCATAAATGTTTAGATTGTTATGTTTCTGTGGTGAATTGGCCCTGTTGTCCTAATAAAATGATACTCTTTACCCAGGTAATATTCTTCACCATGAAATTTACTTTGATATTAATATTGATTATTAGCATGGTATAACTTTTTCATCCTTTCACTTTTAACCTAGGTGGCATTTAGGTGGGTTATGGTTTTTTATTTAAACAAATCTGGCAAGCTCTGCCATTTAATTGGATTGTTTAGACCATTTATATTTAATGTGATTATTGATATAGTTAGGTTTACTTTATCATTTTGGTTTGTTTCTTTGTTTTTTATTTGTCCGACCTATTCTTTTAATACTTTGCTTCTGATAATGCCTCTTTTGAATTGAATATTTATTTCATGATTCCATTTTATCTCCTTTGTTGGATAATTAGCTATAACTGTTTAATTTTAGTGGTTGCTATAGGTTTTATAGTATACATCTTTAATTTATCACAGTCTACCTTCAAGTGATATACTACTTGACATGCAGTATAAGAATTTACAATTGTGTACTTCCATTTCTCCCCTCCTAACTTTTGTGCTATTGTTGTCATGCATTTTATTTTATTTGTGATATAAACCCCACACTACTCTGCAGTTATTTTTAACAGTTAATTATCCTTTTTTAATAAAATTTATTGCCATGAGAAAAGGTAAGGACCTAAATAAGTACCAATCCTTACCCACAGATATTTTATAAACTATTTCCACTTTAGTTCAACATTCTTATTACTAGTACAAACCAGATTACCCTAACTTAAACCTTTTCTTTTCGGTAGGTGATCCATAAAATGTAGGAAAAATCTGTTATATAACTTAGGTCTGCCCTTCAGCCAGTTGGTGATACAGCTGGCTGAAGTGAGCAAACGCTGACTCTCTCAAAAGGGTTCATTACCTCCCTGTTGGGGCAGCCAAGGAAATACATTTTTTCCCCCATTTTCCCTTCCAGAATGCCAGCTGGCACATTTGTGTACTATATTATGGTAGAAAGGAGACCTGGACTCATTGTCTCCCACATCTATGTGAATTTTATATCTTTAAAAAAAAAAAAAAAGAGTTAAAAGTGCCAACCTGAGTGGCCTGGACCATTCAATTAGAAATAAACTGTGATACTTGTGTGAGGAATTGATGACATCTGCCAAGTTTTCTGTCAACTCCTCTTCTCTATTATTTTCATCTTTGACTCCTTACTGGATATTCTTTGACCTACTATTTGCTCTATACTATTTCTTCCTTTCCTGGGAAGGCAGCATAGAAAAATGGAAAAGTACCCAAGCTTTAGAGTTAGAGTGAGTTTCAGTCTCAGCTCATCCATTTAACAGCTGTGTGATCTTGGACAAGTTATTTTACCTCTCTATGGCTCAGTTTCCTTATTTGAAATAGGGGGACAATAATGATATCTAATATATAGAGTTGTTAGATGGATTAAATGAAATAACATAGGTAATAATCCTTGCCAATAATTTAAGTGGCCAAAATGTTAGCCATTATTATTTCATTATTGCATTTTGGGATTCTTGTAGAGTGGACTTATTCTACTTTTCTCAGTATTTTATCAATCATCTTTTTAAAGACTTAACTAATAAGGAAAATATCTTATTTACTCATATATTAATTAGCATTTCCTTTTTTCTTCATTCCATTGTTTAGATCCATTTGATACCATTTCCCTTCTGTTTGTAGGATGTCCTTTAACATCTCTTATGGTGCAGATCTGCTGGTGATAAATTCTTTCAGTTGTATTGCATCTCTGAAAAGTCTTTATTTTACCTTCATTTCTGAATGACATTTTCACTGGGCATAGAATTCTAGGTTGATAGTTTCTTTCAGTACTTTAAAAATGTGCGTGGTCTTATGATTCACATTGTTTCCTTATCTGTGTTCCTCTGTAACATGTCTTCTTCTCTACCTGTGTTCCTCTGTAACATGTCTTCTTCTCTGGCTGCTTTTAAATTTTTCTCCTTACCACAGAGCAGTTTGAATATAGTGTGCCTTGGTCTAATTTTTTTCTTCTTTCTAATGCATGGGATCTGTTAAGCAACTTGAATCTAAGGATAAGATAGTTTTCACCAAATTTAGAAAATTTTCAGCCATTAATTCTTCAATCACTTTTTTTTTTTTTTTTTTACCATGCCTTCTCTCTCCTCTCTTTTAAGGACTACAGTTTCATATATAGCAGGGCACTTGACGTTATCTCACAGTTCAATGATGCTCTGTTCATTTTTTAAAAATTCTCCTTTCTCTATTTCCTTTGGAGTAATTTATATTCATGTCTTCAAGTTCACTAATATTTTCTTCTGCAATTTCTAATCTATTAATCCCATCCAATTTTTTATCTCAGACATTGTAATTTTCATCTCTAGAAATTTTATTTGTCTCTACTTAACTTTTTGAACTTATGGAATGTTGTTATAAAACTCTATCAAGGGAAGCGGCTGTGGCTCAATCAGTAGGGCTCCCGTTTACCATATGGGAGGCCCCGGGTTCGGTTCCCGGGGCCTCCTGGTGAAGGCAAGCCTGCCCACACGGCATGGTTAGCTTGCCCAGCGAGCACAAGCAGCAAGGGGGGGATAAATGAATAAATAAATAAATAAAATCTTAAAAAAAAAAAAAAAAAAAAAACTCTATCAATGTCCGTATCTGCTATGTTCTGGGTCAGTTTCAATTCTCATTATGGGTCATATTTTCCTGCTTCACTGCATACCTGGAAAATTTTGATTGGATGCCACACACTGTAAATTTTACCTTGTTGGATGCTGAATATCTCTGTGTTCCTAAAGTATTCTTGAGTTGTACTGGGGGATTAACTTAAATTACTTGGAAACTTGGATATCTGATCCTTTCAGGTCTTACTTCAAGGATTTGTTAGGGTGGTCCTGAGCAATGCTCAATCTAGGGCTAATTATTCCTCATTACTGTGGCAAAAATCTTTCTGTATACTCTACCCAATGACCCATGAATCTTGAGCTTTTCTACTCTGGCTGGTGGGAAAAGGTACTTTCCCTGTCCCTGTGTGAACCCCAAGTACTGTTTCCTCTAATATTTTTGTAAGGTTCTTCCCTGGGCCTGGAGCAGTTAAGCCTGCATACATGAGCTATTTAGTACTCAGAGGAATACTTGAAGGGAACTCTCTTTAACTTCCTGGTGTTCTTCTCTGTGAAGCTCTCTCCTGTTATTCTGTCCAGTTAATTCTAGCTGCCTTCAACCCCCCAGACTCTTTCAGCTCATCTCCTGAACTCAGGGAGACTGCTGGTCTCTGCCTGGTTCCCGCACACCTTACACCAGAGCCAGAAATGCTCTCAAGATAGTAAGCTAGGGTAATTTTAAGGCTCGCTTTGTCCCGTCTCTCTGGGATCAGTGTCTCTCACTGGCAGAGGTCCAGAGTCTTGAAAATTATTGTTTAACATATTATGTTCATATTCCAGTTGTTGCAGGAGGAAGAGTAAATCTAGTCCCTGTTACTCTATCTTGGCTGGAAACAGAAATTTCACTAGATTATTATGTTTATTCCTCTGTAGTGAACCACTATAAATGGCATCTCAGTTCAATCATCCCTGATGGATAGGGGTCAAATCTTACATGGTTTAGAGGTTGCCCCTCTAGATTGTTTGTGTGGGTCTTTTCACTAACTGCCTTAAAAGAAGTCATTCTTCAGTTTAAAAAGCACATTTGAAAAAAACAGTATTTTGGCTAAGGAATTTTAATGCTATGGGCAAGAATGTCTGGAAGTTTGTGCAGCTAAGTATGTCACAAAGTGATCTGCCTTCTATGGCGTTTCTATAAGAAGGATTTTTCTTTTATAATCCTTGCAAATGAAAAGAACTTTCATGGGAGGAGCAGAGAGGTACTGAATGTCAAGGCAGAAAAAAGAAGAATGGAAATCTTAGAAGGAAAGGTGTTAATAAAATTTTTCTAAGAATAATCTTTGACACATTTACATATAAGATACTGTTTTCTATAAGTTTTAGGAAATCTTATTTTGCTTTCTTCTTTCCTGCCTTCCTACACAAAAATCCAATGATTACTTACCTAATATGCCAAGGTGAAATATTAATCAAAGTAAACAGCTGGTAATATTATCACTATTATCCCTTAGTAAATGCCAAAACAAAATATGACAAATTCATGCAAGTGTAGATTATATTAGAATAATCCAAGGCAAATGTTACATACTGGTGGCCCATGAGCTTTATTCGGCCTGCAGAGCAATGATGGCCCACACCGTATTTTACAAAAGTGTTTATTTGTGGCCAAGATTTAAAAACATGAAGATTTCAAAAATCGTAGAGATTTCATATAAAAATCTTGGGGGGAAACTTAGGGAGACGTGACAGCACTCAAGTTAGGTAGCAAATGCCCACTTTTCCTAGGACCTGAGTTCTCTAGTTCAAAATGTACACATGCAGTGAAGCATAATTATAAGAAGTTAAAATGAGGGAAGGAGATGTGGCTCAAGCAGTTGGGCACCTGCCTACCACATTGTAGAACCTGGGTTCAGTTCCCAGTGCCTCCTAAAGAAGGTGAGCTGTTGCCACAAGCTGATGCCATGAGGAGACAAAAACGAGGAGACAAAAACAAGGAGATACAACGTAGATACAACAAGCAGGGAGTGGAGGTGGCTCAAGCTATTAGGTGCCTCCCTCCCACATGGGAGGTCCCAGGTTTGGTTCCCAGTGCCTCCAGGGAAAAAAAAAAAAAAAGACGACAAGCAGACACAGAGAGCACACACTGAGCAGACAGTGAGCACAAACAACAAGGGGGAAGGTAGAAATAAATAAGTATTTAAAAAAAAAAAAAAGAAGCTATTAGAAAATCATATTTTAGCACACCTTTCTTCCCAATGTATTATAATTAAGCAGGGAAAAAAAAAACCTGAACTTTAGGTACACAATAAGAGTAATTCCTTATTTAGCCTTTGGTATTTATGCCTTAACCAAGAAAAGAAAACTAGAAGAGCAAATATGTCTATACACCTAATCTTTGACTCAGTGCTCTATGAAATAAGAGAATTGAAATATATCTAAAAGTTCCTCTTCCAACCTTAAAATGGTCCAATTTAAGTTGTACCCAATATTTGTCAACCTCACTTACCAGAAAATGTTCAGCTTAAACAAAACAGTATAATGAGAACAGAGGTAACTCAAGTGGTTGAGAGCCTGTTTCCCATAACAAGGTCCTGGGTTCAATCCCCAGTACCTCCTAAAAACAAATAAACAAACAAATGAAAAAAAAAAAGCAACTCTCATTGGGGAGATATAGCTCAGTAGTTGAGCACCTGCTTCCCATATACAAGGTCCTGGGTTCAATCCCTAGTACCTCCTAAAAAAAAACAAAAAACATAAAACAAAACAGTATAATGAGTAGTTTTGCTTTTACTACTAACAGATTTTTAACTGCTAGTAAAAGAATGGGGGGGCGGATGTGGCTCAAATGGTTGGGCGTCCCTCTCCCATATGGAGAGACCTGGGTTCGATCCCCGGGACCTCGTGGTAAAAAAAAAAAAGAATGGGAATTAACAAGTCAAAAGCATGAGAAATGTTTGACTAATAAGGTAATTTGGAAAAGAAATAAAAAATAAAAAGGAAAAGAAAACCAGAAAAATATTGTGGTACTATTTTCATATTAAAAAGGAAGGCTTTATTTCTATAAATTATTTTCAACACAAAAAGGGTACATGTAAAGTTTTACACTGAGAAAAACTAAACTAAAATATCAGTTTGGCACATTACTAATGTTTCCACATAGTTTTGGTGCCACTACTGAAAATGAAGGATACAGAAGAGCATCACAGAGACCTAGAGATAGGAATAAAAGGTGACTTACTTTTCAAATTTTCATTTTCAACCTTTTACAATATTTATATTTTACCTACTCTAAAAATATAAGATGCTTAAAAATAATAAAACAAATTTTATCTGCTATAATAATTAAAGTCTGCACAACTGTTCCCCTTCAGGGGGCAACAAAATTATCTACTTCAGAAAAACTTCATGGCCATCTAAACTACTTGCATGTGGATAACAGTACATAACTCTAAGAAATGCTTTACTTGAAAGTTTATAGGGACTTGATGCTGTGAAGAGCTTAAAGTGACAGGTTTTAGAGGGAGACCTTGCAAAAAAAGAGCTGAAGGAAAATATAATATCATTACAAGAACTGTTTAAAAGCTCATAAACAATTTCAATAAACAGGTTCTAACATATACTACCAAGTTCTCTTTCATCTTTTCTATGAAAGTTGAGGGACTTTAACTTGCCCCACCTTGATACTGCTCATTTTAAAAGATACTATTCACATAGGAAGTTATGGTTAAACCCATGGGCTTTGGAGTCAGACAAATCCCAGCTCCACTACCAACTAGCTGCATGACCTATGGCAAGTCATTAAACCTCTGACAGTTTTCTCATGTGAGGATATGAGGATAGTAGCATTTATCTGATGGGGTTGTTTTAAGAATAAATAAGGGAAGCAGATGTGGCTCAAGCAATTAGGCTCCCATCTATCATACAGGAGGTCCAGGGTTTGATTCCTAGGACCTCCTGGTAAAAAGCAAGCTGGCCTGAGTGGCAAGCTGGCCTGAGCGGCAAGCTGGCCCACACGGAGTGCTGGTGCAGCAAGATGATGCAACTAAAAAGAGACACAGAAGAGAGACAATAAGAGATGCAGCAGACCAGGGAGTTGAGGTGGTGCAAGAGATTGAGCAGCCTCTACCCATTCCAGAAGGTCCCAGGATCGGTTCCCAGTGCCGCCTAAAGAGAAGACAAGCAGACACATAGGAACACACAGAGAGCAGACATTGAGCACAAAACAATGGGGGGGGGGATCTTAAAAAAAAAAAAAAAAAAGAATAAGATCTTATGTGTCAAGTTCTTAAAATATTACCTTGCACACAGTAAATACAATAACAGCACCCATCTTATCATTGAAACCATTTTCAATGTTCAAATAGATGCTTTGAAAGCCATGAATATATGTGTGGTTTGTATATAAAGTATTGGCTTAATCTACAGATTATGATGGCCCAAATGCATACTTATAAACCCCTGCATCACAGGTAGCTTTTTAAATAATGTTCAGAACAATCTAAAAACCTTATTGTTAAAATATTTACAGAGATATGAAAATCTTTGTAATGTCTCTCATTAGGTTAGTGAAAGAGCATTTAAATTATTCTGTAATATAAAAAGTAGCAGAGAAAGGAAAATGTACCAGCCACCATCATGTACACTTTTATTAATCAATGCAATGACAGTCAATCCTTCAGATAATTTGGTCAACTAAGATACAACTTTTAGAGGACTACACTGAATTTTGATGTAACTTAACAACTAACTAGGTGACTTTTGACAATTAACTAGGTACCTTTGATAGGCAACAAGTTTTGTAATACATTCATTCAGGAATTTCTAAAAAATCATGTCCTGAGTAGGTAAAATACGAAACATATTTACTGAATTGTATTTCTTACATCACACTTGACAACATACCAAATAAACCATTTATTTGAATTTGTGATGGAAAGATGGTGCTCATTTCAAAAACTTTTTAGTTAGTTGACAAGTATAATGCCAATTTCTAAGGAAAGAATGGAAAATTCTTTTGTAGCCAAAGAAATTTGCAGAAAACATTCCCAATTAATTTCAAATTTGGATCCTAGTGATAATTATCATAGTTAATAAATAAGCATAGAGGCTAACTGTAAAGTCACACTAGTGGCAAAGAAACCCAACTACTATAGCAGAATATTGAACCACAGGCTGGGTTTTCATTTAAACAGATTTTCTGTATTTATAGCTTAGGTAACTCATTTTAAATACAATCCTCAATCTCAGCATAAATTTACTAAGCAGTTAACTAATCCATGTAACATTTTCAATTGAACAAACATCACACACTTCATTTGGAATCAAGATCCTTTGTCAGCTTATTCTAAGAAAGAGGCGGATAGCAACAAATGATACATGTTTATTGATCCAATAAGTAGCTTATTAGCAAAATCAGAAAGCGCCAAGTAAAATCATTTTCCATTTCACCCAATCTTCCCAGCCTAGGTGGTTTCCTCATTACTCTAGGCCCTATATTTGACCTGACCACCAGAGACTGCAATAATCCTTATCCTATACTCTTCATTTTCTATAGCTGTGGACTGGGACCATTGCTGTTCAAATTATCCAACTTCAAATGGATAAGGCCTATAAATCCCTTCTCAACCTCACATTACTTTCCCCAACAGCAATTATTCCAAACTCTTCTCCTCAACTTCCAATTCTTCACCACTACCCAAGTCATACTTGAAAGCAGATTATCTTGCCTGCCACAATGTACTTTCTGGAGATAAGTGTAAATTCTTTTATATAACCTTTATTTTCATTTCTATTCATCAACAGGCACACATCTATCTTCCCACCTTCAATCTTATAGGAAAAAAATTGTTATCCTCATAACCAAAGCTAACAACTCCACCTCATCCCTTCCCATCTAGACAGAGCCTCATAAAAGAAGATTATTGCTTATCACTATGCCTGACATTTTAAATCTCTTCATCTCATAAAACCTGTTTTTTTACCATCTTTAATTTTAAAAAGAAAATTTTTCCTGACCTTATGAAATCTCCTAGATCATCCAACTCTAATCTATTTTGCCACCAAATACCTTCTGATTCTATTTCTTTCCTAGCAGTAAAATGACTCTTTTGAAGGTCATGCTAATCAACTAATCGCACAGGCCTTCTTTTTCTTTTTTTTTTTAGCTTCTACCTTTGGCTCCTTATGGCAATGCTGATCACGTACTCTTTGAAAGAGTCTCCCACTGCATTTTCTTTAGCATTATATTTTCCATTCTTTTACTCTTTAGGTATTCCCTTCTCTGAACCCTTCCTTTTATCACTTTTACATGGCATCTTCAGCCCATGTTTTAAAACATGTCCTTTCTGCTGAATTTACTTACTCATAACTTTTCTTTTGCTCTAGGATATACTGTGCTCATTCCCAGACATCTAAATCCAAACCCTACTTCTTCAAGATTTAGCTTAAACTCTCTTCCTCATTTTAAATAAGTCTACATTTTTTTTTCCTTAAAATTTTTACTACACTTATTTATTGTTTTACAATATGTAATGCCTTCCTACCTTTCCTATCTGTTTTTTGTTGTTGTTTGTTTTATAAACTGGATTTTAAGTTTTAGGTAGTAACCATTTTTCTTTTTCTTTTTCAGTATCTTTCAAAATACACACAGAATGATTCTGAACACAGAGTGGCCAAAAAAAATACAAGTACTTTACAGTTACATAATTAGTTTAGACAAGAAACCAAAAATGACATTCAACACAAAATTAAATTTATATTACTTGTAAAACATCTCTAATCGTTACTACTTTAAAGAATAGAACAATTATGTGGGTATTTTTCTACCAATTTCCATATTTTTCACATATTCAGGGGATCATGGCAGATTTACCCATTTTATTTCCTTTAAGATGTCAACTGTTTTAGTCTTAAAGTGGTCTCTATGTAGCTGAACTATATCTACCATGCCTAAATATATCTCACATATGTAACAATCTGATAAATAAAGTACAGCCAGTGGTCTAATCAAAATGATGTAAACTGCAGAGGCTAAAATCTGGGTGATAAAAGCTGAACTATGGTTTTCTCTCAGCATTATTAATTAGATTTATTAGGCTGCACAATATATACAGTTGAAGAGGGAAGTGAATGGTAAAGAATTCTTATACACTGAATCAGTGGGCTGTACCCAATCATTTTATATGTGTAATGACTCAGAAATAAAACTCACAAAACTTTATGGAAGAGCAGATATGGCTCAAGTGGTTGAGTTCCCGCCTCCCACCTGGGAGGTCCTGGGTTTGGTTCCTGGTGCCTCCTGAGAAAACGAAAATGAACAACAAACAAAACAAGAAAACTAACTCAGGGAAGCCAATGTGGGTCAGTGGTTGAGCATCAGATTCCCATAAACAAAGTCCTGGGGCCCCAGGTACCTCAAAAAACAAAACAAAACAAAAAAAAAACCTTATGGAATAGGAGAACGAGTATAGCTTAGTAGTTGAGCGCCAGGTTGGCATGTATGAGATCCTGGGTTCAATTCCTGGTACCTCCTAAGGAAAACAAAACAAAACAAAACAAAAATCTTAGGGAATAGGTATTACTTCCATTTTACAGATCAGACACAGAGATTAAATTATTAATCCTAAATCACCCCAATTAGCAAAAGAGCTAAAAACTCAAACCAAGGACTATCTGAACTCAAAATCTATGCTCTCTCTATTACACTGTGCTTCCTAATTTATGTTTGAATGTGAATAAACAAATCCTAATACTACCTGAATTCAGTTTCCACAAAAACTAAACACTTAAAAATGCATATAGACATTAATGCTGCCTTGTTAAAAGTTAACACTAACTCAATTTAATAGTTCAATGGTAAGCCAAATGCTGATTTTTTAAAAATTGTATGTCATTATATCACAACGAATTAAGTATCTAACAATGCAAAGCACAAAAGAAACGTGTCAAATGGTCTTAATGGCCGTGAATTGGCCTCAAGGGAGAGTACATCCAGTTTCTTAAATATCCACTAGGTGCAAGGCACTTTACCAGCTACATATCAAGTGCTAAGTCAATAAAACTAAGCCAAAACAAACCCTGGAATATGGTCTTTCCATGATAATTTCCTTCTGCTTACTATAACCAAATTCCACTAAACTGGAAACACATGGAGATCAGATGTTAGGAGGTCTGGCAGAGAACAGTAATCTGCTCCTATAATATCTACTATCAATTTGTTTTGGGACAGCAAAGTGTCCAGCAAAAAAACTACAATTCCCAGCTTCCTTTGCAAGTAAAAATGACCAACAGAAAGAGAAGTTATTGGGTAAAGCTTCTAAGAAAATTCTTTTTAAAAGAATCTGACTCAGATGGAAGGCATACCCGTAATGACACTTCCCCCCCTTCTTCCATATTCTCTCTCCTTGGAAGGACATTTTTTTTTTTAAGGTACTGGGGCCCTGGATTGAACCCGAGACATCATATGTGGGAAGCTGGTGCTTAACCACCGAGGCAGCCAAGCCACACTGGCTCTCCTGAGTTGGTTTTTTGTTTATTTGCTTGTTGTTTGCTTTTTTGTTTTTTGGAAGCACCAGGAACCAAACCCAGGATTTCTCATGTGGGAAGCAGGTGCTCAACCGCTTGAGCCACATCTGCTCCCCTGGAAGGCCATTTTGAATAGAATGTTGGCAGATGTTTTGTGACCATATGGAAGCTGTGTACTAAGGAGGTGAAAATGAAAAATAAAAGGCATCTGGACTCACTGCCATGTCTCGAAACTGCTCTACCACAGCTCGGGAATATTGTGCCTGGACTTTTTAATATCTCAAGCAGCATTTCCAAAGTCAGTGCTCTTATTATAAGAGATGCTTAAACATCAGTGATGAATTCTGAAGTCAAATTGTCAACTAAATGAAACATGATATATATCATATCATCTTGGAAATCCATGAGCTACATTTGCATATTAAAGGTGTTATGAGAAATACAGAACAATTTTTAACAGAAAAACTACATAAAGAGCAGAATATCAGTTGGGAAATGTGGCCACAAACACTTTCTAAAGAATTTTAGGTTATGGTGTATAGCACTTACTCCCAATAGCATAGCAACATAAGATTCACAAATATTAAGTAATTACTGTGTTTGTGGGTCTGTGAACATGTATATTTCAACATATTAGAATGTATAACCTACTAGAATTTACATAATATAGTCATACTAGAATATACATATCTGGGAGTATTACCTTTCAAAATAGATACTTTGGAAGGTCAAAGATAATGTTATCAAAAGCATTTATGGAATTCTCTTTTCTAATTATGTTTAGAGGCATATATTTTTTTAATTACTCCTTCTATAATCATTATTCATTTTGTTTCACGTTATACTCCTTAATCACTTATCTTTCTAAAATACGGAGATAGATAGATAGATAGATAAATAGATAGATTTTTTTTTTTAAGGAGGTACCAGGGAATAAGCCTGGGACCTCGTACATGCAAAACAGGTGCTATTCCACTGAGTTACACCAGCTTCACATATATTCTTTAATTGAATCACACCTATTCTCAAGGAACAGAGATTTGCCACTAAAAAAGAATATTAAAAACAATGTGGGGAAGTGGCTGTGACTCAATTGGTTGGGCTCCTGTTTACCATATGAGAGGTCCCGGGTTCGATTCCCAGGGCCTCCTGGTGAAGGCCCGCGCGGCGCAGTGAGCTGGTGCAGCAAGATGACGCAACAAAGGGAGACAAGCAGACACAGAAAAACGCAAAGCAAATGGACACAGCGAGCACAAGCAGCAAGGGGGGTGATAAATAAAAATAAATCTTAAAAAAAAAAAAAAAAGTCAATGTGCTAGTGTGAGTCACCTCTATCTAAAAACAAAACAACAACAAAAAAATAATGTGCTATATGCTCTAAAAGTAACTCCAAAACAGGAGATATAGTATTCTAAAAATGAATAGCTTGAAGATGTTGGAATTCATTTTATAAGTCCTACTAAGTGTGTAACAATCAGTCAATCACACATGAAATATATCAACAAATCCAAATATTAGTAGAAGGATCATGTAGCCAGAGGTACAAGGCAGGGTCAAATATATCTAGGTTCATATATTACAGGGAACCAGTGTTAAAAAAAAACAACTTATAAATAAAATATAAGTGTACAAAAATAATAATAGCTAATATTTATTAAATATGTAGCATGTATTAGGCACTGCTCTAAGTGCATTAACTCATTTGGTCTCTACAACAACCCCATAAATTAGGCCTGGTTATAATCTTCATTTTACAGATGAGGAAACTAAAGAACATCACAGTTAAGTAACCTGCACAAAGTCACAGAACTAATAAGTCATAGTCAGAAACCAAAACCCAGGCAGCCTGGCTTCAGGGTCTGTACCCAGGCTATACTGTAACTCTAATCAAACCCTCCTTTTTAGGCAGCAGCACCTAAAAAGAAATCATAATTTGCCTGCAAAGGTTTACAAAGCAATTTTGTATATTATTTAACTTTTTATATTAATTACTATTCTGTGTCAATGCATCCTGCCAACAGATCAATATATTCAGCATGAATTCAGATGATAAAAGCTATGTGGCCACAGATCATTCCTCTAAGTCTGCTGTCTTGGAAATGAATTCTCTCTATGTATCACTAGTGCCTAGTAGAGTGCCTGGAAAAGAACCTGAATTCAATAAATATTTACTGAATAATGAACTATCCCTTGAATAATTACAAAGGGAACTGGGAGTAAGAATATGGTTAGATTAGCCCAGATTCATCACTACTGCTGTTGAAAAAAACACTCAACTGACATGGCTCACCAATGGCCATTCTTTATTATTCCTTTACATGGAGGAACAGTATTATCCCCTTTTCAATTAAATCTTAGTATTAAAATACTTTTGGAAGTTAGAAGACTTGATGTACTAACATAAACAATGAAAAAGATTCAGATAAATCTTATTTTAAAAGCATAGCTCAGTTTTGGTCCTCACACAATGAGTTAATATGTTTTGTGACTACATGAAAACATTTTGTTTAGAAATTGAAGTAAATTCCCATAAAATATTGGAGAATAACATATTCTAGATTTTTCATTATAACTTTAAGAATTATATGATATCAACTATGAATTGGAAGATGTGTTGACTAGAATTGTAACTGAACTTACAGTATTACCACATACCATGTAATAATACATATCTTGTTTTTATTCATTTTTATACACCTTAAAGCAGTACCAGAATTTCAAATCTCCAATTGAATCCAAATCAATGGTATGTATCTAGCATCCAGTTTCATCCAATTTAGATTTGATAACTCAACATTCCTGAACTAAACCTATTATACTTACTGTATTGATTTTTTTAAAATTTATTGGGTTTAAACCAAAAACATCTATCCTGGCTTTCATGAAGTACAGCTACACAGTATACATTTTGGTTTTAGTAATTTTTCACACACAACTTAAAAATTGAGGATTGTTACATTTGAATCATCGCCTTAAGCTCATTCCTTGAACTGGGTATAGAAAACAGCATAGGAAGAAAATTAAAGGAGAGTGTGTGAAGAATGAATTTAATCAATATTATGTCAAAATAATTCCATGAAATGACATCTCAACACAAGTCAAGACCATGAAAGACACTGAAGTGGGAATGAATCTATAACGTTCAAAACAGTGTGGAAATGCTCTTCCAAAATTCTAATTATCTCTTTTCACTTCAAAAATCGAATTGAATGTCATTATATTTTCCAGAAGAGATACATGACTCTACTAAGACCCAAATAATTAATCCTCCCCTAGGAGTTTAAATGTTTATTTTTTATATCACATCACTTTTCTAGGGGAAAAAAAAAAAGTAACACTTAAACAGTGCTAAGAGAAACTAAATTTCTTTAAAAAGTTTCATTTATTTCAAAAAAATCTCAGTAGGCTATACTGTTTTTCAAAAAAAATTAAAATATCTTTACCACATTCTCAGATTATGTAATCATTCTAACCTTAAGTTATTCAACAAGAATATTTCATTTTTGCTCAACAGACATTACAATTAAGTGGAAAAGCATTAGAATATGAAAAATGATATTATATGTAAAACATTCCATCAGGCATCCTTTCAACAAAATAACACCCTATGTTCTGTATGCATAGTTGCCTGATGTGAGTAGGTAAAAAGGTATGTGATTATGTAAAAAGAAATATAGCATTTACCAATAAGGAAGAAAAAAGAATATTTTAACTGAAATTAATTTCTGTCCTCATGCTTACTTGGAAAACACTAAACCAACAAACAAAACTCTGGTTAAAGAACATCTCTTAAGTATATTGGAGGTGCAGGTAGGATGAACTACATGATACATTTCCTTCTAAGTTGGGCATCAGGAGTTAACAAGTGGCAAACACCACTTAAATTTATGACATAATATTAGCTTCCAACCACGTGAAACATGTTTAAGAACCTCATTTTTATTGAAGGGGCCGCTCTTCCCTGTGGGAGGGAAAATGCCTCTCTTGCACCTGTATGTTCTTGTTAAAACTCGTAAGACAGTTTTCTGTTGAAAAATTTGATTATGTCATTTGAAAATTAATAATCTCTATATGTAAGGGGGGAAAATAACTTTGACCAGAAAGGAAAACCCCTAATCAAATCCCAATACTTGAGTTGAAATGATGACTTTCTTTCCAATGCTTTGGTACATTATATTTGCAGACCTGAAACTTTTGAAATACACAAAGGCAATTAAGTCATTGGTTAGATTCAGAGCATACTGATAAAAATAATAAATAAAAGGGCATTAACTTAGCTCCTTAGTTCCTGTTCTCAATTAACTTTGAAACAGAAAGCTTTACAACCAGGTATAACAAATTTAAGAAACAGGCAATGTAAGCATCAAAAATGTGGTTTTTCCCCCTCATATTTAAACAAAAACTATCAAAAATAATATTATGTATATTTTAAATTACAAATCAGAAGGAAATTAAAAGTCATGACTTCCTAAAAGGGAAAAAAAATTCAGATGATGGGAAACTGGTATACAAATTTCAAAACCTCTAGGCAGTATAGAACTTTCTGTAGCAAGGGAAATGTTCTATACCTAAGCTGTCCAATAACAGTAGCCACCAGCTGCAAGTGGCTACTGAGCACTTAAAATGTGGCTAGTGGGACTGAGGAACTGAATTTTTAATTGTATCTAATTTTAATTAAGTAAAATTTAAATAACTACATTTGGCTAGGGGCTATTGCATTGGACAGTACAGCTCTAGGGGACTAGAAATATACGTACCTTCAATGCTGATTCAAATAGTAAAAATGTCCTTCAGCTTAGCATACACACACACACACACACAGATGCTTATAAGACATATATTTGATTTTTTTTATTCTTGTGATTTTATAAAGAGGAAAGGACTATAATACAACAGAAAAATGTTACTGCATTTGTGGGAAACAAATGTTCTATACTCACCTTCTAGCAGGAACTAGAATATTGGTTCGCAAGTTGGCTGTTGTAATTTCTTAAGGAGCTTTTAAAAATGCAGACGCATGGGTCTCACTTGAGGCCTGGGCACTGAGAGTTTTTAAAACTACTCAGGTGATTCTAATGTACAGAGAAGAGTTGAGACCACTAAACTAGAAAGAAAATAAAATAGGAGAAACTTTAAGTACAGATGCAGTCTGCAAACCAAAGACATTTCTCTGCTTCTAGGCAAAGAGGGCCAGCCTTTTGACTCCCCCAGTTTCAAGTCAAAATGCCTGAGGGCTAAATATGAGTTACACATTCTACACATTCACCAATGATTTGGGTGGACAGCCATAAGTTTTTGCTTTTATTGAATGTAGTTGAATTATGTAAAAGAGATTAGAAAGGAAGGACACCAACTATGTCAACTTGTAATTTCCACTTTTACATGTTATTTAATTTCATCCTCAAAATACCTTGGGAAGTCAATATCATTAAATTATTTACAGATAAGGAAAGGAAATCTAAGGAAGTTCTCTAGGATTTGGACATATTTGTCAGACAATAAAGTCTACATTCCTTACACTAAAGCAGGATTCTTTCCGAGGCAATTTGGTTCAGTAATTTTTCACACTGGAAACAAAACAAAAATACAAAACCAGGATTCAGTGGTTGGTCATGGATAAGGCAACACACCTAAACAGGTGTTTAAACCAGTCTATCTTCCTATTGTTGCTAGGCATTTGATAGTAAACCCCTGGAAAAACATGTTAGTTTAATACTTCAAATCTACACCAGCCTCTGTATTAAGCCATTTAGGAAACACTGCCCTTTTTAAAAGTTAAACCACTGGTCTCCTACTGCCTCACCATTAGCTGTATTCCCACATTCTTGGGAACAGTGATGGGCAGGATTAAATAGTGCCTGGCAGTAAACAGAAATAATATAGGGCCTTAAAGATGTTTTCATTTTTTCCCCCAGACTCAAAGGATTATTGGAACTCCTCTTCCCACAGCAGTTCACAGACCAGAATTTGGATGTGACATATTTACAGTAAGTATGGAACTTTTCATTTTAATTTCAACCATTAAAAGTCCTATATTAATTTATACATTAAAAGATATCTTTTTGAAATCCAGTTCCTGAGTTGTTCAACCCACTGAAAGTTAAGAGATAAAGGTTCTCAGAGGAAAAATTGGAAATCCAAAGAAACAGCTCCTTATCCTTTCCATCAGCATAATCGTTCCATCCTGAGACCCAATATATTTTCCCCTTTCTCAGGCCTCTACCTTGTAAAGTGACATTAACTCATATGAGTCACACACACACAAAAAAGATAAGAGTGAGCACTTGGTCACATCAGAGGCCCAATAGAATACTTTCTACTCATTATTCTAATTAATGACACAAACTTTGCCCAAAACACATTCTGAAATAAGATTATGTTGGCAAGGGAAGCAGATGTGGCTCAATCTATAGGGCTCCCATTTACCATATGGGAGGCCCCGGGTTCAATTCCTGGGGCCTCCTGATGAAGGCAAGCCAGCCGGTACGACACGGTGAGCTGATGCAGCAAGACGATGCAACAAAGGGAGACAAGTAGACACAGAAAAAAAAACGCACAGCAAATGGACACAGCGAGCACAAGCAGCAAGGGGGGTATAAATAAATAAATAAATAAATAAAAAAGATTATGCTGGCAGGAGTAACACCTAATGCACTGGTTTAGAGAATGATTTTGTTTCTTTCTGCTTCAATTTCAAGTGATGTTAATCATAATTTAATTACACCACAACATATTTTTGTAGATTATTTTAAAATTATATACTCCATCAGAAGAAGAAGAGTAAGAAGATGCAGGAGCAGCCGCTTTTCCCCAGTAGTCTCCCCCCTCCCCCGCCCCCCCCCCAGTACATTTGGTAATAAGATGAGCTGGAAAAACATATACTCAATTGATATGTGAAGCTATAATGTTCTTCTATCCAATCCTTAAACTATTATAGGTGGAATAAAGTGAGCATTTGACCTGTTTTTCTTAATAATAAAGAATAAACATATTCCATTGGTTTAAAGATAGATACATCATCTCCCCTAAAATAAATGTTTAAAAGTGAGTTGACATTCACTCCCTGCATTTTGGAGGTGTCTCTCCAGAAAAAGATAATGAAAGTTTTACAACTTTTGACGCCTATTAGAAGGGTCAAAATCTATCCTTTAAGTTGACACTGTTTTTAGTGGTTTGTGTGTATATGTTTGAGCATGTGTATTTACTTGTTACATGAAAAATTTTATTTCAATTTCTTTTTGATGCTGGAATCACTCTACAAAAAAATAAATAGGCTTTACATGGAAGTAAACACTTTGGTGGGGCAAATATAAAATCAGGAAGATAAATCTAACAGCCAAAGGAAATCTTAATTCTCCAATTGTAAAAGTGAAAAACTCTATTAAAAGTCTTCATTTTTCTGAATAACTAATGCTAAGTATTTTCTATTTTTAATTCCAGCTTCCATTCTACCCCTCCCCCTACACACTCCCAGAGCCTTTACAACATCAAAGTTAGAACACAATGTTATTATGAAAAAAAAAAAAAGAATAAATTTAGGATTGGAGGATAAAAGTAGTCAATGCACCACTGTATGAATTTACTGAATCAATAAATACATCAACTTACTAAAAAATGTTTCTAGTGGTACTAAAACGAGAAATAATTTTTATGACAGAACCATCACAAGCAACCAATGTACATGTAGTGAGTTTTCACATTGACCCTGCCAACCAAGTCATCAAGATTGGGGAAAACTACCAACTCTTATAAAGTCACTGTCTGTTTCATAATATCAGAACTTTTTTCTCCTACCCTTTAGAAAACTCTCTATATAAATTTTAAAATCTTGCTAATTAGTTACCAGCGCCCTTCATTTCACAGATCAGGTGTCCTACATTTTGTTTAGGTCCCCGCCTTGAAAACAAACCCAATTGCCCCATTTTCTGAGAGGTAAACTCAGCTCCTGGCAGCTCCCTATGAAGTCACCGCGTTTGTTGTTTCAAAGATGCAATTAAACGAAAATGACACAAGACTGTCGAAGAGATTAGTTGGAAGTGTGTGGAGGTGTCGATCGTATACGGATAACGCCAATGAAAACTGTATTTACTGCAAGTCAGTACTATTTCTCCCCATCCCTCCCTTCTCCAATATATTCACATCAGATGAGAATTAAACTTCCTAAGAATTTTCTTGACTTTGGTTTAACTTTAGCTTTCCAGCTTTGTGAATTTACAGAGACTCGTGTAATGAGCAAAGTTGGGAAGGGGGAAGAGTTTTAATCCGAGCACGGAGGAGAAAGACAATAAAACAGCTTGCATCATGCAGTATCTCTCCCTCTGCCCCTTCACCCCCCTTCCCCACCCCTCCTCCGAGCCCTTACACAGACACATTCTTCTGGGAGGCCTCTAACCACACCATCTCCACAATCATTTACAGAAATTAGAAACAGACTCCGGGAGCCTTTTCTTCAGCACGCACAGAGCAGAGCAGAACAAGCATGATGGGGCAGTGTCAACACTCCCTATTGCCCCCACAACCTTTCACTCCCTCGGGGGTTTCATTCCCAAGAATCCGGCTTTCTTCCGCTGAGAAGATGGAACTTCCTAATTCACAAGGAAACCCCATCCCATCCTTACCCACCCGTGTCACCCCACCCCCACTCTTAACATACAAAAACACCCTCCTCACACACACACTAAAACCAAAGAAAAGCCAGGGCCAACAGAGGAGTTGCTTTTAGGGGCTGGAGGAAAAGCAGAGAAAGAAGGAAGAGACCGAGCGAAGAACACTTTGTTTTGCACTTCAGAACGTCCCGGCCAGCGCCCAGGGCTGCTCTCGTCCTTACCCGCTCTCCGGAGACCGGGTCCTGCTACTGGAGCGCGGGGCGATGGGTGCGGGGACGCGGCGTCCTGGCGGGAGGCCGGCAGCCGCCGGGGGCGCGGAGAGCCACCACCTCTTCTCCCCCAAGCGGCTGCGGGCGTGGGCTGAACGAGCTGGAGAAAGAGCCTAGGGAGGGAGAGATGAGGAGCAGCATCTCCCCCTCCTCCTCCAAGCCTCGGAATCGCCCCTCCAGCGGCGAACCCCACCGACCGACTTGGCTGACCGCGAGCGCTCGCGCACCCTCTCCACCCTACTGTTCTCTGCGAACCCCCACTCCCCCAGAAGCTCGCCAAAACCCTTTCCAGCGCTGCGCCTCAACTTCTGCAGCAGACTCTGAGCGCTGCCGAGGCGGCTGAGGCTGACTGGGGAGCCAGGGAGAGTAGCTCGCAAGCACCACAGTCTCTAAGGGAGGTAATCATGGTATGTCGCCCCGACGCGGCGCGGCGCGGCGGGTCAAGCAACTCGGTAGCACAACTCCGGCTGCACCTCGGGGCGCCCGTGCCGCCCCGCCCCTGTTCCTGTCACTCAAGTCTTCCCGGGCTCTGGGAGGACCGCGGATCTCCGAGCCTGCGTTTTCCTCAGCCTCATTGGCCAGCCTGGCTCCCAGGCCCTCCCCCTCCCGAGGGACGAGCTCGCCAGGGAGACCTGCGCCCTGGTTCCCAAGACAACCGGTGCCTTGGGCCTGGCTTTTCACGTTCCTCTTGACTAGCCAGACACTCAGGTTGGCGGCGGAGCAGCAAAGTTTCCTTGCACCCGCAGTGTGGATTCCTAGTTTTAGGCCACGTCCCAAATGCAGCTGATGGTCCACACTCTTCTAACCTCAGTAACATAACTTGATGCCCCTGGAGACTGCGGGGGACGGGGGGGGGGGGGGCGGGATGAGTGAAAAGTGGATAACTGCTTATTCTTTCCCTACCAATCCAATTATCTCCTCCCTCCTTTCCCTCCCTGCCTCCCAGTAGTGTTCCCATATTCTTACCGGGCGAATTTGGGCTTTGAAAGGGTGAGGAAAAGGGGAGAAAGAGAAAGAAGGCGGCTGTGCTTGCTCCCTGCAGGCAGGGAAATGGCAGGTCAACGAAAACAGGTCAGTGAGTTTTCCCACATTTGTAAAGTGATCTTCAAAGGTGTGGTGGCAGCATTTCCTCAACCCCATATACACTCTCGGGAAAATTCAAGTTGTCATTTTTTTTTAAGTATGTAAATTCTTGTCTTATTTTCCCTGTGAAACCAAGTCAGAATAAGCCTAAAGTTTAAAAATTTCAGCTAGAGGAGTGGGTGTGGCTCAAGCAGTTGAGCACCTGCTTCCCGCATGGGAGATCCTGGTTGGTTCCTGGTGCCTCCTAAAACCAAATTTAATTGAATAAAGAACTTAATCAAACTTAATTGAATAAAGAACTTCAATTTTCCTGTTTAGGACTACACAGTACAACTTGGCAAAGGTATATCATAGCAGCTGTACCCCTCCTGCAAGATAAAATATTTGAGTTTCAACAATTTGCAGGGGAGTCTTGATGAATTCATGAACAAATGGTATTTTGTTATTTAAGTTTCAAAAAGTTGGATTTGTTCTGAGGCTTAAAGTAACTTGGTCCACTCTAAGAAGAAGGGGTCTTGGGGTAACTTTAGTCTTGAACACCTGGTGTTTGAACCCTAGGTGAATCTGGACTTTATGTCTAGCTCCAAAATGGAGAGATCTGAGGCTTGTCTGGCTTCCTCAGGAGAGTTAAACCTGCAATCCTAGGTTCCTTTAGCCCCTGAGGCTGCAGTACATGTCTGATGAATGAGAGAATTAATAGTAATGATTTACCTTTGGCACACATTTGAGTTTTCATTATCTCATTTACTAAATGAATAACTGTGATGGATGTCTTCCCTCAAATATGCCTTGCAAGTATGCGTTGAACTTGATTACTCATGGGCCTTTAAACTCAATGGAGAATGCACAACAGAATTTTAAGATAAGGTCCCTGTCTTCAAGGAGCTAAGCATAGAGCCTAAAAAAGTAAGCTAACACTCTAAAACAGAAAACTATTATGGCTAAAATATGCAGTCAACTTGGAGTATAATAGTAGATAAGAGGAAACTTGTAGTTTGTAATGGGCTGGATTAGCCAGGTTATGGAGGAGGTAGGATTTAAATTGGGCTTTTAAAGGGTAGGTAGTGGGATGAATGAAGAAAGATGAGGAAAGGCAGTTGAGGGAAACAACATAAAATCAAAGAACAGAGGCTGACATAAAAAGAGTAGCAGCAAGAATAAAAGTGGCAAAAGTAAATAAATACTGTGAGATGGCTGCCAGCCTAGCTGGACTAGAGACAGAAGTGAATGAGTGGAGCCCATCCCCCATTTTCTGAAATAGGAGTTTTTAAATACTCTGGTTCATATATCATCAAGTTGGATAAAGAGAAAGAGGCAGGATTGGGAGAACAAAAACCTTCAGGAACATCTGCCTCTGCCACTGAAAGAAAGTTCACAGATTTATTGGAAAGAAAAGCTATATCCATAATACCTAGGAAAGCTTGTGAATTCTTGTTACAAGAGAGGTATAGAGTACAGTGTTGTAAATGTTCACAAAGTAGACAGGCCACAGTGTTGTGAGCATTTATTTTTTCATCAAGGCTATTTCAGGTGGTTGCCCTCAGGGCTCCTCACCAGTAATCCCTCTGTGTTGTAAGAACTAAAAGGCTGGTTTTAAAGTAAGTGATTGTGATACCAAAACCTGAAAGAGCATACCCAAAACAGAATTCTACAGGTTAATCTCCTTTTGGGTATAATGTAAAAATCTAAATTAAAATATTAATAAACAAAAAGGTGAAAGCACAACTTAGCGTTTCTAACTAGTGGTGCTGTTATATGGGTATGACAGTGGTTGAAAGGGCAAGTATAAAGTCATGTATATTACTAGAGGGAAAGCTAAAAATGTAACAAGGGACTATATAGCATAGTAAATTAAATACAAATATGGGTAATATTGCATATTTAAGGCTGTTTTTCTTTGAAAGTGAACAAATATATGTTAATGTTACAAGATGTTAATATCAGGCAAAACAAAACAAAACTATGCTAAGAAACCAGACACAAAGTACTATATATTGTGTAATTCCATTTATATAAAATATAAATATAAATCAATTTATAAAGATGGAATTCGATTAGTGGTTATGTAGGGCTGGGGAAGAATAGAAGGATTGAGAAGTGACTGCTAAGGGACATGGAGTTTTTCTTTTTGGAGTAATGAAATTGTTCTAAAATTTTTTATGGTGCTGAATATACAACACTATGATTATATTAAAAGCCATTGATTGTACACTTTGGATAGATTGTATGGTATGTGAATATATCTCAATAAAACTGCTTTGAAAAAAAAATTTTTTTTAAGTTGTATCATAAAGGAGTGGATATGGCTCAAGCAGTTGGGCGCCTGTCTCCCATATGAGAGGTCCCGGTTCAGTTCCCAGTGCCTCCTAAAGAAGACGAGCAAGACAGCAAGCTGACACAATGAGATGACTCAACAAGGAGACACAAATAGGAGACACAACGCGAGACACAACAAGCAGGGAGTGGAGGTGGCTCAAGCGATTGGGTGCCTCTCTCCCACATGGGAGGTCCTGGGTTTGGTTCCCGGTGCCCCCTAAAAAGAAAACGAACAGACACAAAGAGCACACAACGAACAGACACAGAGAGCAGACAGCAAGTGCAAACAATGATGGGATGGGGGAGATAAATAAATAAATAAATGTTAAAAAAAAGATGTTGTATCATCAAGGGGAGCAGATATGGCTCAAGCAGTTGAGCACCTGCTTCCCACATGGGAGGTCCTGGGTTTATTTCCTGGTACCTTCTGAAAACAAAAAAGAAAACAAGAAAAGAAAAAGCATAATCAACTTAGGGGAGCTGATGTGGCTCAGTGGTTGAGTGACGGCTTCCCACATATGAGGTCCAGGGTTCAATCCCTGGTCCCGGTACCTCACACACACAGAGACACAAAGTTGTATCGTGTATGCTACACAAAAATAAAATATTAAAAAATATATATACATTAATAAATAGAACCTAGCACTATATTACAAATGAAATATCAAAATTATCCATGTATATAGGGATGGCTCAATAATAGAAAAATCTTTTCTTGGTGTTGACTATATTAATAGGTCAAAGGAGAAAAACTGTGTAAGTGTCTTAACTGATGCTGAAAGGGATTTTGCAAAATCCAGCATGATTCCTGATGCAAGCTTTTAAAGAATTTGGACTTGATGATTTTAAAATATATATATTTTAAACCAAAGCCAGCAACTTACTTCATAGAGAAACACTATAATTATTACCATCAAAGTCAGAAGCAAGGCAAGAATGCACACCATCTAACAAAGGAAATGATAGCCAATGAAATTAGATAGGAAAAAAAGGAAATTAAGTTCTGAAAATAAGTCAGGATTCTCATTTGTTTGCAGATGATATGAAAACCCAAAAGGATCAACTGAAAAACTTTTAGAAGCAGAAAAAATGCGTTTAGTTAACCAGTTATAAAATTAATATACAAAAATCAAGACTTTTCCCAGGTATAAACAATAACCAGTTGTAAAATACAATATACAAAAAAAAAATCATATTTATAAATAGCCCCTGAATTAAATAGCTAAATAAAATACTAATAGAAATTTATAAACTTTACTTATCATTAACTTCTGAGGCATAAAATGTGTTTGAATAAAAGAGAGAAATACTTTTAAAACAAACACCAAGATTCAAACATTGTATAATTATATCTTTTTTAAGTTGTCTATATATCCATTACAATTCTAATAAAATGCCTAACAGAACACTTTTGGGAATCTGACAAAATAATTTTAAAATTAAGAAGAGTAAACTTAATTCCAAAATAACCAAGATTTTTAGAAATTTTGGAAATTTAACCTACAGAAATAATTTACATACATGGATAGGCAGAGATATGATCAAGGATATTCAGTGCACTATTATTTGTAGTTAAAAAGTAGGAAACAAAATAAATGTCCATAGTAGCAAAATGATTTAAAAAAACTGACCTATTCATATACATTGTCTAGTGAAATGATAACTTATCTAGTAACAAAATCAAATCGCCATACAGTATGAATATATATATCATTAAATACATATGGAAATTATATACACTGATAAGAATAGTCTCTGAGAAATAGTATTATAGGGGACATTGCACTTCTGTAATATTTTAATTTAAAATCTTTACAGTAAGCATGGGTCACTTTTGTTATAAAAGATCAACATAGATTGTTACTATTACTAATAAAGAAATTAGCTGACCATAACACAAATTTATTTGGGCTTCAATTGGCCCATGGCCTCATGATGTTCATTATTTAGGGATCATCCTTGTGACACACTATAAGTCAGGAACGTTTTATATGGGACCCATAGACCACCCCATACTGAACCCCCTGAAGTTGTATAACAAATATGTGTGCTTGTGCATTTTTCTAGGGAAAGCATCCGTACATTTTGGCAAATTCCCAAAGGGATCTATCTGTCTACGTCTCTCCAAAATGTTAAGATTGAATACCTTGATTAAAATACCTATGATATATATACCAATGATATAAAAGTTCCACATTTTACCTCAAATATTGAAATGAATTCTGGGCTAATCTAAATCTGCAAATAGCAATATTTTCCCAGCTGGTTTCTTGTGTTCATCTCAATGTGAAATATTTGTGTACTGGCTTGTGCCAACTATGTAAGCATTTTCACCCTTTAAAACCAGAAACATATTATCCTTTCTTGCTTACAGAGTAAAGACTGTGATGGGAACTTAGCTCAGGTGAGAAGCAGAAGCAAGATAAGTAATCCATCAAAACATGAGCAGGTAATTGGAGGACAGACTCTGACAGTGATTAAGGAAGACTTTGTGATGCTGTCCTAACACTTCGAAGTGAACCAAGAATTAGCTAGGGAGAAAAATGCAGTGATGGAAACCAGATAGCACTACAATTACCCTCAGGTCCATTGAATAAACAAGCTGTTTTCTTTCGGTAGTAGCCAAGCCCTCTTTAAAATTTGAGAATTCCCCTAGGATGTCGAGTTACATGGCAGCAATGGCACAGATAGCTCGAAAGGTTGGGAGGCAGCCTGGAAGTTCAATACAATGAAAAGAGCATAGTATTTGCACTCAGAAGCCCTAAGTACAAATCTTGGCAACCTGTCTAACTTCTCTGAGCCTCATTTATGAAGTAGGCAAAATAGGAATAGCTAACATGTTCCACACATAGTATGAGACATCCAGCAGGATCAAATGAAATACACTTGTGAAAACTGTAAACTTTAGTGCATGATAACAAAATCAAAGAAACAAACAACAAAACAGTTGGGACTTCGAAGTGAGTGAATATTTCAGACTTACTGAAATAATTTTTGAAAATAATCTCTTTCACTCTGGAGAGAAACTTTGGAAATGTTTACTAGGCACCAGGGCTAGTTAGCCCTATGAAAGATTAAGTCAGAAAAATTTGATTGCGATGTTCCTGTAACTTCCACCTTTCCTGGCCAAGCAACTTTCTTTTGATACTTGGCTCTTTTCCAGTTTCCCCTTCCTGGCCCCAAACTGACCAGGGCTAATTAGTTACTCTGACTAGGGCTGGCTACAAATTAGGCTGAAACTAATCCTACTTGATTTACCAGGTGTTTCAAGGTTCTATTCTAAACCAAAAAATTTCCCTCACCTAAAAGCCTCTACTGAAAATTCCCACATTTAGTCATTAATTACTTAAACTGCAAAGGTGTTAGATTTGGAAGGTCATAGTTAAAATTCACTTTATCTTCCAGCTTTCTCTCTATGCATATTAGTATGGACTGGTTTTTCAGATTAAGTAGCTGTCACTTTAAACCCCGAGGGGGAAAGGTCCTGGAGTGGTAAATTTTAATTAATGAAGGGGAAGGAGTGAAGAAGGAAAGTCAGTTTCAGTGATGAGGGAGAGAGAGAATGAAAGGAATTTGGTCTAGGGAAAGGTCTGTAGTATGAGAGGGCAGGGTGACACTCAGGGCTGTTGATACCAAGGGAGGGGATCAGGGAAATCAGTGTAGTAGTAAAGGGGTGTGGTATTGAAGTCAAATTGCCTAATGCACAATTTTTAGTAGGGCTAGTCTTGTCTCTGACTCATTTCTACTACTTGTCTTGGCAAGTTATGTAACCGCCTATTCAGTTTGGTTGAAGGGAGTGTGGCAAATAGCACAACCCTCCTGTTTTTAAACTTAGCCATGTTAGAACATACACAGAGTAATTTAATAAGAATATGCTGTCATCTAAACCTGACCCACAGGGACTTGCCTGGGAGTTTCATGGCTACTAAGCTCCTTCCTCCCTCCCTCCCTCCCTTCCTCTTTCTTTCTTTCTTTCTTTCTTTCTTTCTTTCTTTCTTTCTTTCT
>JAKSZT010053779.1:2694682-2841552 GCA_026826555.1 Tolypeutes matacus | reverse complement strand
TCTTTCTTTCTTTCTTTCTTTCTTTCTTTCTTTCTTTCTTTCTTTCTCTCTTTCTCTCTTTCTCTCTTTCTCTCTTTCTCTCTTTCTCTCTTTCTCTCTTTCTCTCTTTCTCTCTTTCTCTCTTTCTCTCTTTCTCCCTTCCTTCCTTCCTTCCTTCCTTCCTTCCTTCCTTCCTTCCTTCCTTCCTTCCTTCCTTCCTTCCTTCCTTCCTTCCTTCCTTCCTTCCTTCCTTCCTTCCTTCCTTCCTTTTCTTTCTTTTCTTTCTTTTCTTTCTTTCAATGTTTTCTCAGAATTGGAGAGCAAGACAGAAGTTAAGCTTTCTAATTTATGTTCTCTTTTAGAGAGCATAATTTTACACTGCCTGGTGGGAGTTAGCCCCTGTGCAAGAAAGTTGATTTTTTTAAAGGCTTTGTTCAGTGGAGTTGGAGTGTTTAATAAAACAAAGCATCACTTTGTAAAACTTTTAAAAAGTTGATTGCCTTGATTTTTATATTTTCCCCTATAATGTATAAGAGAAAATCTAGAAGAAAGAATGATCTTGTCTACAGAAATTGATTATCAGGTTAGGGCCAAATGTAGACTTATGCTGAACCTGCCACATTTTACAACCACAAGAAGAGATGGAATTTGTCTTAGAGAATGAAAGTTAAGGTGAGTAGTTTTTCAGCTAATCTAAAAATTTAATGTAGAGAACTATAAAAATGATACATAGTAACATAAGCATTTTATTTTTACTAAAACCCTATCATTATACATTCATTTACCAATCAGCTTCACACAAAGACATCAACTTACTTTTTAACAGAAACAAATATATTTTTGCACTTATATTTAAGTATAAAAAATTTAATTACCTAATTACATTAACAATGACTGACATTAACAGTTTGGGGGAGAAAAAGTGTTTGGGAAACTATCACAATTAATTCCTGATAAGCTTCATAACAGCACATTTTTTGTCTGTTTTATTCACTATTGTGTCCTTAGCTCATAGAACAGTGCCTGTCACATAGCAAGTACCCAGACAATGTATTAGAGCTCTGCAGCAAAACCAACATGATATATGTATGTATATATAATAAAACTCTTAATACATACATACATATATATATACACATACATATGTCTATATACATGCATGTATTAAGAGGTTTATTATAAGAAATTGGCTCAGGCAATTGTGGGGGCTGGTAGATCCAAATTTCATGGAGCAGCACAAAGACTAGAAACTCTAGTAAGGGTGAAGTTGAAGTCTTTAATCTGAGCCTGCTGAATGACCACCACTTAACCAAACTACTAAATTAACTTAAACCCACAAACTAATGCCCATGACCTCTGAACATTTACTAATGGGGTACATCATAGTATACTTTATGCATGCCCCCCAGCTGAGTTGTAACTATCAAGTCCATTCATTTATTCCCTTGATGGTGCCTCTGATGGTTAATTTTATGTGTCAAGCTTGCTAGGTTGTTTTGTCAAATATTGGCCTAGTTGTTACGATGAAGGTATTTCATAGAAGGGATTAGTATCTTCAATCAGTTGACTTTAAGCAAAGGAAATGACACTCAGCAATGTCGGTGGACCTCATCCAATCAGTTGGAGGTCTTAAAAAAAAAAATGGAGTGGGGAAGATGATGTGGCTCAAGCCATTGAGTGCCTGTTTCCCACATGGGAGATCCAGGGTTCTGTCCCCCATGCTTTCTAAAAACAAAACAAAACAAACAACAAGGAAACAAACAACTCAGGGGAGCCAATGTGGCTCAGTGCGTGAGCACTGGCTTCCCACATACAAGGTCCCAGGTTCAATCCCTGGCCCTGGTACCTAAAAATAAAAGGGGGCAGGGAGATTGAGGATTGTAAGAATCAGAAGGCATTCTCCCTCAATGCTAGACCCTCCAGTCTTTGTAAACTGGTCTGTTCCTCTGGGTGTGATACCCTTTGATGGTATTAAATTCAGAGGTTTCACTTTTACTTGATTAAATTAAGATTAGGGCTTTAATTCGCCCACATCAGTAGGTTGTTGAGTCCCCGCCCCCTTGGTGGGCAGACACTCACACAGAAAACGACACAGCAGAGAAAAGAGCTGAGTTTTTGACATTGGAACCCTGGGAGAAAGCCAAGCCGTTTGCCTGAAAGTTTACAGTGGCCTTGTGGAGAGAGCCGAGCAGCTGAGCCTGGAAACAGATGAGCCTGGGAAGAGAGACGAGCCTTATGCCAGCCTACAACTGAGATCAGAAGAAGCTGGGATCATGGAGCCTTAAAAGGAAGAGGAAAGCTGAACGCTTGCAGAGAGCAGTAGCCATCTTGTGCCAACACACGGTGACAGACTTTGGTGAGGGAAGTAATGTACTCTTTATGGCCTTGTGACTGTAAGTTTCTACCCCAAATTAATACTCTTTTATAAAAGCCAACAGATATCTGGTACTTTGTATCAGCACCCCTTTGGCTGACTAATACACTATTAATGTGAATTCAAACAAGAAGCAACTACATATCCTTTGATCTGAGAATCTTTTCCAAGTGACTGAGCTTTCAATGAGAATTCTCTTGCTTCCTTGTTGTTTGAATGATCGTCCTTTCTCTTGTCTTTCTCTTAATGCTTGATGGGGATGTCTTCTCAATACTGAGAGTGGCAACTTGAATTGGAAAAGGGGTTAAAGTATCTGTTAGCCAAAGATCTCTTCTGTTACCCATAAAATAACTCTGTCTCACATGTGCTCTGGAGTCTTTATTCTACTCCAACTTTCTTCTGAAAGTCTAAACCTGAACATCACTTGTAGAGAGCTTGTCACTTCCACTGTTACTAATATCCTCTATGGGACAACCAATAATGGTACCAAGAGTAAGGCAGGTTAGTATAGTGAAAGAGGGAAGGCAGCTGGCCTGGGACTGGCTGACAGACCACATGGCCATGAGACCCTACCTGGAAACCTCCTGAGAAGAAGGCTGCCAGAAAGACCCTGCGAAATCCTGGCCATGAGAACCTTCATTTGGACGAGAGGGAAAGACCCGGATACCCTCAGAAGGCCTCACCATTGGCCCCGAGAATTGACAGGTGGGACAACCAATCAGAACAGCAAACAGACTTTAAAAAGCCCTGACCAGAGAAGCTGCTGTGGTTCAATTGATTGGGCTCCCATTTACCATATGGGAGACCCTGTGTTCAATTCCTGGGGCCTCCTGGTGAAGGCAGGCCAGCCCACACGATGCGGTGAGCAAGCTGGCACAACAAGATGACCCAACAAAGGGAGACAAGCAGACACAGAAAAATGCACAGCAAATGGACACAATGAGCACAAGCGGGGGGGGGGGGGGGATAAATAAATAAATAAATAAATTAAAAAAAAAAAAGCCCTGGCCTAGGGTCCTACATGTACAATTCACCCTGCAATACACCTGTGGTCCATGCCTTGGCATGGATCATGTACTTCTCTTGTTTTCTTGTTTCTTAATAAACTTTTTATTCCCTTGACTACTCTATGGTGTGTCCTTAAATTCTTTTATGTAACATAAGTCAAGAACCTAGAAGCCCAGAATCCAGATCCATCTGGTAACATTATTTGGTGAGCCAGCCAGGAATCAGAGGCAGGTAGAGCTCCCCGACCCCTGCTGAGGACTGGTGAGTTTTATTTAAAGCCTGTCTGTGATTAGCAAGGCCCTGAACCCCAAGACTCTCACTCTGGGCTGTGCCAGGAGGTTTGTTCTTTAATTAGCCCCCAGGAGGCCCTGAAGTTCCTCTTAATCCATTACCTCTGGGGCCCTTGAGGCTATTTGCTTGTAAGCTGCAGATCCATCTCTCCTTAATTGCTTTTTTTTTTTAAACTGCAATAATTTGTTTATTTGTATTGCTTTGCTTTGGAACTGTAATTATATAAATGCTTGTCTACTATTTTTAATTTTACAAAAATAAAATTATTATTTAGTTATCCACTAAAAAGTGACAGGCAGGTTGCAAAAGTTAAACCAATCACAGTCCTGGGGTGAGCTCCCAAATACCCCAATACCCTGGGTAAGTGGTGGGATGAGGGTGGTAGGGAAGGGTGGAATATTATTCAGGTGTAAAAAGGAAGAAGTCCTGACCAAGAGACAGCATGGGAATCTTGAGGACATTGTGCTGAATGAAATAAGCTAGGCACAAAAGACAAATATTGTATGACCTCAACACTATGAACTAAGTATAAAATGTAAATTTATAGAGATAGAATCTAGAATATAGGTTACCAGGGGATATATTGATTGGGTTAGGGAATAGGGAGCTAATGATTAATTTGAACACGATTTCTATTTAGATTGATTGGAAAGGTTTGGAAATGGAAAGTAAAAAGTGAAAAATCAGGGGGAGGGTTTGTGGTACACTTTCAATGTAACTGTTCTGTAATCTAAAACTTCCCTAAAATAAATATAATAAAATCTATTATATGAAGTTCAAAAAGGAAAAAAACCTCTTAACACAAGAGTAGAAGAAGGGAATTTCCTTAAAAAGATTAAGCTTCTCTAATATGAACCTATGGTGAACGCCATACCTAACACAGGATTTGGGGAGATCAGCTTTTTCCCTGGATTCAGAACCAGACAAAGAAGCCTGCTCTCACCACTTCTATTCTACTTTGTGCTGGAAGTGCAGTCAGGGCAATAAGGCAACTAGAAAGAAATGAATATGCTGCTATTACATAGATGGAAAATCCACCACAACCTACAAATATTGCAATCAGTAAGTGAACACAGTAAATCTCTGAGTATGGGCTCAACAAATAAAATCAACAAATAAAATCAGCAATAACTAGAAAATAAAGGGCAATACCAGACTGGGAGAAAATATAACAGAAATAAACAATAAAGGATTAATGTACAAAATACCTAAACTCAATATGAAAATCACAAATGACCACAGAATGAAGAGAGTATACGAAGAAAAAGAAACATGCAGGGGCCAATAAACATTTGGAAAACATGCCTGTAGCAGGAACTGCAAGATCCAGGGTACAGGAGGCCTTCAGGGCCCAGGGAGGGTGTGATCCCAGGATCACACCCTAAGGTTGATGGCCTCCTTAATTTATTTATTTATTTACTTTTTATCCATTTTTAACACCCCCCCCCCCCCAGCGTTTCTGCTGTTTTTGTGTCCATTTGCTGGGCAATTCTCTGTGTCAGTTTCCTGCCCTCTCTTCTCATCCTTCTTCTCCTGTCTTCATCGGGATTCAATCCTGGTAACTTCTGATGTGGGAGAGAGGCGTTCTGTCACCTGCACCACCTCAGTTCCTGTTTTTTTGGCACGTCTCTTCTTGGCTCTCCCCTGCGTCACTCTCCTGCTCAGGCACTCTCCTGCTACGTCATCATCTTGCTGCATGCGGTGCACCCTTGCATGGGGCCTGGCAGCGCAAACACACTTGGGGCCTGGGGGTGGGGCTTGGCAGCGCACCGGCTCACAGGGCCTGACGGTGCACCCATGCATGGGGCCTGGTGGCACACCTGCTCGCGGGACCTGGGGGCTCGTCCGCTCATGGGGTCTGATGACGCACCCACTTGCAGGGCCTAGTGGCCCGCGCACCTTCTATATTTTTCTTTATTTTACTGGGAGGTCCCAGAGATCGAACCCAGGTCCCTCCATATGGGAGACAGATGCCCAACCCATTTGAGCCACATCCATGTCCCTTAATTGCCTTTTAATGTCCAGTTTAACTGTGGAACTTGGACCCTGGGAGTGGCCATGAGATGAGCTGACTCATGACTATCTCCTAAGACCTCTGCAAGGTAGGCAAAATAAAGGTCCCTAGCCAGTCCCTTTCCTAGTGGGAAAACCCGGTTTGGAAAGTAAGGTCTGGGAACTGGACCCAAAAGTTCCCCAAGACCTCTAAGTCTCTGGGGACACCCAGAGACAGAAAGCTCCCAATTCCTGCGATCAAGGCTCCTGATTTCCAGGACGCTGGCTCAGCGAGAAATCCATTCAACCAGGTCTAGTGATGGGACACTACCCAGACAAATGAATGCGTTTATCCTCCCCTCAGATATTGGACAGCTTCTAATTGGATAACCTGCCTACTGATAGTCTAAAAAGAAAGAGACTAATCTTTTTCTGACACACCATGTGGCCACAATATGACCAAGAGTGGTCTCTGTATGGGACCCTGAATTCCAGTTAAACCTGTGTGAGAGAGAAGGTGAGGACAGACAGACCTGAGGGCCAGAGACCATGTGGCCGTGTCTCCTTGAAGGGGTGAGGAAATGCACTACGAAGCTGGTTACTTTTAAATAAGCTCAGGAAAATTACTCAGACGCAGAACCTAAAAACCCAGCCTTATTCCAAAGAAAGCTGGTAGAGGCAATAAGATACCCTCTTGGTAGATCCTAACTCTAGAGAAGAACAGATTCTCCTAGGAACTCCAGTCTGCCTCGGATATCCATAGAAAGCTGCGAAAACTTTCCGTGGGCCCCAAACATCTATTAACTCCCTTTTAGAAACAGCCTTCTCAGTTTTCAACAATCAAGACCACACCACAAGATGGAGAAGGTAAGGAGGGGCAGGCACAGAGTCTGGGACAGGCTCACCTTTTAACTGCCACCATTAAAGGCACCGGTCACCCCGAATCCAGGCTCCACAGGAGCCTGGTCCCAAGCTGCCTCACCACATAGGCTGCTGGGGCCTTGCCCCAGGGGAGGACAGAAGGGACCTGAAGCCGTGCATGAACTATTGATCAGGAGGCCTTGGTTGACCCTTGATGTGGCAGGTAAGGTTGTTAATTTCTTAATTAACATGGGAGCTAATTACTTGGTCCTGGCCTGCACTCCAGACCTCTCCTAACCTTGGTTGTGCCTAATGAGGGGAGTGAATGGGGAATCAAGATCTAGGCCATTTACTAAACCCCTTCCCCTTCCAGCCCATGATTTAAAAGGTTCTTGGCTACTTCTAGCTCCCTGCCTATTCTCTTGTAACACTATCCTTCCAGCGAAAAAAGCCTTCGCAGGGCTTTACCCCTTGGCGGAAGGTAAATAATGGGAAGCAGCCCTCAGAGCAGCCTCAATTTTTGTCTCATTGGGGGCAGGGCTTCTCTGGACCCCTTAGCTCCATACTTGGCAGCTGTCCAGGATTTACCTGGAGGAACAAAGCTGTAGGGTCCTGCATGAAGTTTCTGCCATGGACAGACACTGGGAGCTTTGCCTCTAGGTGATTCTAAAAGCAGAGGTAGCTCAAGCTATTGGGTACCTCCCTCCCACATGGGAGGTCCTGGGTTTGGTTCCTGGTGCCCTCTAAAAAGAAGATGAGCAAACAAAAATAAATAAAATAAATCTAAAGACAGGCCTTTCTCTAAGCCAAGAAGGTGGTAAAATTCTCTCTTCTATTCTAATCTGTACTTGCTTTCACTTTCTAAGTCTGGTCATGCCTAGGAACTCACAAATCAGATTTGGGGTTTGCCTGTTACAAATTGGATAATGGTAAAAAGTAACCTAAAAATGAGTCTTTAAATGTCAATATTGTCTTGCAATTGGATTTGATGTATAATTCACAAGTGGAATTAGTTCACCTGCTGGAAAAGCAGAAAAACTTAGCAAAATTGTCACCAAGAAAGTTGTTTTAGTTGCTTAGTTAATAAACAAAAGTGCCCGATTT
Organism: Tolypeutes matacus; assembly: GCA_026826555.1. Lineage (NCBI taxonomy): Eukaryota > Metazoa > Chordata > Mammalia > Cingulata > Chlamyphoridae > Tolypeutes > Tolypeutes matacus. The sequence continues at coordinate 2,833,943 of JAKSZT010053779.1, read as the reverse complement.
GTTCTAAAGTAAAAACTTTCTAGAAACTGTAACTAAGAGTTAAGATCATTATATAGATGCCTTTATATTATAAAACAGAAGAAGGATAATATCTGAAATTGTTTTGACTGGGTAGATTTAGTCTAGAACCTATTACAGTGATGGTAATCTTAGACTAATTTACCTTTGTTTCAGAAAGTAAAGGAAAAGTCCTTGAAAGCTATGGAAAGATCTTTTCCAAATTATGATTAAAACAAATTAAACAATTATAATATATTCCAGAACCTAGAAGTCAGTATGCTTTTTAAAAATAATCCATACAGTATGTTTTTAAGATTATTCAAAGTTTTAGAATTTTATTAAAGAAAAGAGGATTTAACCTCCTGTAAAAGAAGGATAAAGAACATTCCTTGTATAAACTATAATTGTTTCAATTTTATTTAGCTTGGGTGTTATCTCCTTAAGTTTATTGACTACCAGTTAAATAAATTAGCATTATATGTATTAAATCTTTAAGGTGATAAAAATTGTAAGTTCATATTTAATGAAATTAAGATAAAATAAATTTCATTGGTTGCTCATTGTCATTTAATAAGCTTATTTAAAGGTAAAGTAACTAGTCTATGTGGTTGTAGTTAACTATAAAGGGTTTGTGAAAGCATCTTCTAAACTGAAGCATTTAAATGGCTAATTCCAAGAAGCCATTATTAATTAGAAACCTAAATTGATATTAATAGCAAAAAGTAACTTCATAACAAGGAAACCTGTCAGAGGCCACCTTAATCTGCATATTAAAGTCATGGTAAGGGAAGCGGATGTGGCTCAATTGGTTGGGCTCCCGTTTACCATATGGGAACCCTGGGTTCGATTCCCAGGGCCTCCTGGTAAATGCAAGCCAGCCCGTGTGGTGCGGTGAGCTGGAGCAACAAGATGACACAACAAAGGCAGACAAGCAGACATAGAAAAATGCACAGCAAATGCACACAGTGAGCACAAGCCACAAGGGAGGGATAAATAAATAAATAAAAAAAAATAAATCATAAAAAAAAAAAAATAAAGTCGTGGTAAGAAAAGATAACCTTGATTCCATTGGGAATCTTCAGCTTTCATGAAATAACTGAGAAGGTAGCATGGACTGTGTACTTTTCTCATTTTCTTGCTTCTTAATAAACTCTTTACTCCCTTGACTACCCTATGGTGTGTCCTTAAATTCTTTTATATGACATAAGCCAAGAACCTAGGAGCCCAGAATTCAAAGCAATCTGGTAACAAGAGGACTGTGATCTCAGTGTTCCCAAGGCTGCCCACCAAGGAGTCAGAGCTGGGCACCTCTGTGCCACACTTTCTCAACTGGTTCTTGAAGCAGGACTGCTTGTGTTCAATATGTCACAAAGTCTCTGATGAAATTAACTATTTCATATAGATGAATATAAAGGAAGGTAATCACCATGCCGTGTCATGCCATTCCCTTCACTATCATCACCCTACACACACAAACACACACACACTGTCTCTCTCTCTCACACACACACCTTTCCCTGTCCTTCAGTCATAGAGAAATGCTCTTCTCTATATAAACCATATATCAGCTAGAGGCTTTGAAGGATCACCATCCCCTTTCACAAAATTAGAATATTGTTGAGGAGGAGAAAACTGTGGGTGCCATTCTCCTTAATTAAGAGAGAGATCTTATGGTTAAAGTATTTTCACCTACTTTGAGCATCTAACCACATTTTTCTCAGTAAATTTTGAATTCCTTGAAGACAGTGCATCAGGAATGTTTTTAGCAGCACGTGATAGAATATATGATAAGCAGTAGCTTAAACTTAATAAAGAGTTATTCTCTCATATAAGAAACCAAGTGATAGGCAGCTGTTTCTGATGATACAGTAGCTCAACAATGTTCAAGCTAGGATCACTGAAATTCTCTTGGCCTTCCTCTTACAATCATAAGAGGACTGCTGCAACTCTAGGTATTGGATCCTCTTTTAATACTGAGGAAAAGTTGGAAAAGTGTGGGGCCAGCCTGAGTTGTTCCTTTTTTTTTCGTAGAGAAAAATATGTTTTTCCCCAGTAGACTTCATTCTAGTACTTTTTCTCCTACATATTATTGGCCAGAATTGTGTCATCTGGCTACTTCTGGCTGCAAGGAAGATGGGAAGGCAAGTATTTAGTTTTCTAGCCTCTAGTGAAGGCCCACAAGGTAAAGGGAGCTTGGAAACTGATATTACTTTATTTAGGCAATCATTAGTGTCTACAACTTTAGTGTTTCCATGGTGGGGGTACTACAGGCAGAGTTAACATTTAGTGGATGGTGAGGCTGGGGGATAAGATTATTTGGATATACTCACAATAATTCTTTCCATGAATCTTTAAGTAATTCAGCAATCAATCAAGAATTTTGTGAGCTTTTTAATAATGTGGAAATATTTTCATAAAATAATGTATTAATTTTTTAATATCACCTCAACAATTACAACACGTTCAACTATAATCACAATAGTAAGCTCAAAAATGTATTTTCTATCAACTGCAATGCAAAAATTCTATGAAATTAAATTAGTAAAACATGTAAATTATCTTTTGTTTCTCCACTATTATATAAATTTTCTTATCAAATTACTAGTCTTTCAGGGTCTATCAGTATTAGTTCCTAGTTTCTGTTTGATGGTTTTCTGTGCCAGGTCACTGCCTCTATCTTCCCTCGCCATGTTGTATAAGTGGGTTTTTTTTAGATGACACAGATGATTATTTCGGTCTTGCTCTAGTTATAGTTTAAGCCAAGCAAAATGCAATAGCTCTAAGGCACAAGAGGCCTGTTTCCAAGGGGAAAACAAAGAATTAAGGCAATTAATCTGATATGATAATGAATGAAGTTAAGGTTAGTATAGTTTTGGTAAAAACAAAGTTCTAGGTTTATATTTGTATCATATGTGTAAAAATCCTTGCTTGAGTTTGTTTCATTCATGATTTATATTATTATTGTAATCATTATCTGGAAAACATGTATTTAAATTAGTGATATGTTATCTAGTCCCTGAAAATACTATTAATTTTATAATGTACTTCTAGTAAAATAAAGAAAAATGCATTAGCTAATTTGCCTTGGACTTTTAAATTTCTTATTCCCCAAAAGGATTGTTTGTGACTTTACAAAAACTAGAGATTAGTTTTGGCTTAATTTGTCTGTTCTGTCTCAAATGAATTTTTTTCTGCAGATAATAAGCAATGAAATATTTATTTGGCTTTTGAAGAAAAAAAAAAAAGCTTGTAGATTCAATATGAAGCTCCTGAGAATTCCTATTATACTTGACACCTAATAAATAATCCTAACAAAAGGTAAATTAGTATTTGGACATCAATTCTGTAGACTATTTGATTCACATGCCACCTCAGTGTTTGAATATATTTATGAATGACTTACAATGTTTTAGTAATTTCCAGAAACTCCTCAATGCCAGCTAATAACGAATAAGGCCATGCCTTTATTCCCATTAATAGTGGTTTTAAAAATTGCTAGCCTGTTCAAAGATGTATGGATAGAGGCTTTAGAAAGAATTGGGAATTTTTACACCTCATCTTCACCAAAGAACAATGTTCACAGACATAGATACACAATGACAAAGAAATATAATTTGGTTATGCAAAACTGAGCAACTGTGACCATAAAAAAATTTAGTCAGGCAGAAAACTCACTGAGATTTGGTTTGATTGAAATATTATCACTGGTGGAATTTTGACAAAATGTTTTCATTTTTCTGATTTTGAATATATATAATTTTTATATGGGATACTTTAAATTTCTTACTTAGAGAGCTGATTTAATCTATAGTTGACAGTTAAAAAAATCATACATCTGACAATGCATCATTATTTTTTAACCTCTAAAAAGCTGGAAGGGACATATGCCTTCTTCTTACTTTGCTTGGGGCAATCATTATATAGACATTTATTAAATTTCTCTCCCAGATTAAATTTTTTTTTATTAGAGAAGTTGTAGGGTTACAGAAAATTCATGCATAAAATACAGATTTCTTATATACTACCTGTATTAGTCAGCCAAAAGGGTGCTGGTGCAAAGTACCAGAAATCTGTTGACTTTTATTTATTTATTTATTATTTTAAAAAAGATTTATTTATTTATTTATTTACTTTATCCATTTTAAACCCCCCGTTTTTTGCTGTTTTAGTGTCCATTCAATGGGCAATTGTCTGTGTCTGTTTCCTGCCCTCTCTTCTCATCCTCCTTCAGTCTTCACTGGGATTCGATCCTGGGGACCTCCGATGTGAGAGAGAGTTCTGCCACCAGCACCACTTCAGTTCATGGTTTTTCAGCACATCTTGTCTTGTCTTTCCCCTGTGTCTCTCTCCTGTTACGTCATCATCTTGCTGTGTGGCTCGGCAGGGCTTGGCACACCCATGCACAGGGTCTGGCGGTACGCGCGCCTTCTATATTTTTAAAAAAATTTTACTGGTAGGTCCCGGGGATCAAACCCAGGTCACTCCATATGGCAGATGTATGCCCAACCATTTGAGCCACATGTGCCCCTTTTGGCTTTTATAAAGGGTATTTATTTGGGTAGAAGCTTACAGTCACAAGGCCATAAAGAATAAGTTGCAGGAAGTTGATGTGGCTCAAGCAATTGGGCTCCCATCTACCATATAGGAGGTCCAGGGTTTGATTCCCGGGGCCTCCTAGTGAAGGCAAGCTGGCCCATGCAGTGAGCTGGCTCCAGCGGAGAGTTGGCCCATGCAAAGTGCTCGCCTGTGCAGGAGTGCTGGCCCACACGGAGTGCTGGGTTGTGCAGAACAGCTGATGCATCAAGATGACACTACAAAAAGAGACACAGAGAAGAGACAATAAGAGACATAGCAGACTAGGGAGCTGCAGTGGCACAAGAGATTGAGTGCTTCACTCCCACTCTGGAAGGTCCCAGGATTGGCTTCTGGTGCTGCCTAAAGAGAAGACAAGCAGACACAGAAGAACATACAGCAAATGGACACAGAGAACAGACAGTGAGCACAAAAAAACCGGGGTGGGGTGGGGTGGGGTGGATAAATAAATAAATAAATCTTAAAAAAAAATTGTAAGTTACTTTCCTCACCAAAGTCTGTTGCCATGTGTTAGAGCAAGATGGCCGCTGGTCTCTGATAGGGTTCAGCCTTCCTCTTCCTCCTTAGGTTCCATGGTCCCAGCTTCTTCCCATCTCAGCTGTAGGCTAGCGTAAGGCTCGTCTCTCTTCCCAGGGCTCCTTTCTTTCCAGGCTTCCTCAGCTGTTCAGAGCTCTGGTCTCTTCAGCTGCAAACTATCAGGTGAACAGCTTGGCTCTCTCCCAGGGGCTCTAGTGTCCAAAACCAAACTCTCTATGTTCTCCTTCTCCATTATTTACTTCCCTGTCTTTGACTAAGCACCCATTTATATAGCCCACAAAGAGGAGTGAGTAGGCAGGGACTCAAACCAAGTCGCCCTAATGATGTGGTCAAATAAAAGCCCTAATCTTGATTTAATAAAGTAAAAGTGAAACCTCTGAATCTAATACAATCTAATATGCCCAGAGGAACAGATCAGTTTACAAACATAATCCAATATCTATTTTTGGAATTCATAAACAATACCAAACTGCTACACTCCACCCTCTGAATTCCAGAAAAGACATTACAATATTAAAAAAAAAACCTTAAATCAGTAACAATGCCAAGTACAAAATCATATCACAATCAGCTTAAAGAAATACAGTTTGTCTTGGGGCAAAGTCCCATCTGGCTGTAGCGCTCTGAAACTTGCAAAACCATTTATCTGCTCCCAATATACAAAGGGACAGGCAAAGGATAAACATTTGCATTACCATTAGGAGAATTTGGGAAGGAAAAATGAGTCACGGGTCCCCTACAGTTCTGTAAACCTGCAGGGCATACTTTGTTAGATTTCAAAGTCTGAATGTCATTCTTAAGATGATGGTTTCTTCTCCCTAGGGCCTCATGGGGGCCCACCCTTTCCACAGGCTTGCCCAACTGCCATTTTCTTGGTTCCACCCTCATCAAGCATATGGTCGGCGACTGAGCTCCAGACATCACCCTCCAAGAACATTGGGATGATGGCCACACCTTCCCCAATCTCTGGGGTAGAGTCTTAACTCCCATAGTACAGTGAGGTGAAGGCAACATCCTCCCTAATCTTTGGCCTCCCAGTCCAACCCTCTCAGAGAAATGAGTTGGTGACCTGGACTTCCCTAATCCACAGGTCACACCCCTTTCAGACCTGTGGGGTGTCAACCCTACCCTCCCTAACCCTTAGGGAATGTGCTCCATTGTCTCTGTACCCTGGGGCAGCAAAACTCTCCCTGAACAGCAGGCGGGAATATCCACCCTCTTCAACTGCCAGGGCAAACTCACCCTCTCTGTACACATGGGTGGGGTTCCTCTCTTGGCCCAAGGAGATGTCTTAATTCCAGATCTCAGCTTCCATGTATTTACTCTTAATGACATTTTCCCTTCCATCTTTCCCCTACATGTCCCTTTTAATCCAGACTGGCAGTGGTTTTATTCATACAGCTCTTTCATAAAACTTTTTGGTTTAGCATGTAGGAAGCAGGGTTCCAAGCCATCAGACAGAAAGACTTTCCACAAGTTCTTCCTGGATAACTGCATTTTCAATCCTGATTTATAAGTTCCAAGTTTAGTTAATTCCTCAAATGGTAGACTATCATCTGGGGACTTGATTTCTGGAAGCTTGGAATTTTCGGAATCAGTTTCTGTTTTCTTTGTGCCCAACAATTCAGTTCTTGGGTTATCTCTCACGTCTAGCATTTTGCTATAAGCTGCAGGGAGAAGCTAAGCTGCATTCTCTGTTTACTTTGGAAAGCTCTTCCGCTAAATGTCCAGGCTCACCATTTTCAAATTCTGCCTTCCGTATAACATCAGGAGTCAATCTTGCTAAGTTCTCTGCAACTTTAAAACACAGATTGCCTTTCCTTCAGTTTCCAATAATAATTTCATCATTTACTTCTAAGGCCTCATAAAAAGTCTCTTTAGGGTCCATATTCCTACCAACAGTCTCTTCACAGCACTCTAGGCCTTTTCTACCAAACATTTCACAGTTATTTCCTTCTAAGGCCTTATCAAAAATAATTTTAGGCTCCATATTACTAAACAGTCTCTTTAAAGCAATCTAAGCCTTTTCAATCAAGCATCTCACAATTCCTGCAGAAAATACCCCTTACCCATTTATAAAACCATTCCAGCATTTTGGTAGTTGCAAAAACACAACCCCACTTTCTAGTACCAAATTCTGTATTAGTCAGCCAAAAGGGGTGCTGATGAAAGATATCAGAAGTCTGTTGACTTTTACAAAGGGTATTTATTTGGGGTAGAAGCTTAAGTCACAAGGCCATAAAGAGTACTTTATTTCCCTCCCCAAAGCCTTTTGCCACATGTTGGAGCAAAATGGCTGCCTGTCTCTGCTAGGGTTCAGCCTTCCTCTTCCTTCTTAGGCTCCATGGTCCCAGCTGCTTCTGATCTCAACTGCAGGGTATCTATAAGGCTTGTCTTTCTCCCTGGGACTCATTTCTTTCCAGGCTTTCTCAGCTGTTCAGGCCTCTGGTCTCTTCAGCTGCAAACTATCAGGTGAATGACTTGACACTTTCCCCGGGTCTCCAGCATCCAAAACCAAACTCTCTGTGTTCTCCTCCATGTGTTCAGTTCCCTTTGACGGAGCATCCATTTATATAGCCCACAAAGGAGGGCAGGGCAGGGACTCAAGCTGAGTCACCCTAATGCATTGTCAAATAAAAGCTCTAATCTTGATTTAATAAATTAAAAGTGAAATCTCTGAGTCTAATACAATCTAATACACCCAGAGGAACAGACCAGTTTACAAACACAATCCAATATCTATTTTTGGAATTCATAAACAATACTAAACTGCCACAGTTACTACCATCTTTTAGGAATTGTGAATAATGCCACTAAGAACATCAGTGTGAAAATATCTGCTTGTGTCTCTGCTTTCAATTCTTTTTTGACTAGAAGAGGGATTGTGGAGTCATATGGTAATTCTACACTTTCTGAGGAACTGCCAAACTGTCTTCCACAGTGGCTGCATCATTTTACATGTTGCAGTTTGATATTATTTATGAATTCCAAAAAGAAATATAGATTATGTTTGTAAACTGGTCAGTTCCTCTGGAGTGATAACTCTTTGATTGTATTAGTTTCAGCTGAGACATCTGATTAAATTATGTTAAGATTAGGGCTCTGATCCAACCAGGTCATTAGAGTGCAACTCAGTGTCAAGTCCCAGCCCCCTTGGGCTGATAAAACAGACTCTCACACAGAAGTAGACACACAGAAGCAGATACACAGGAAGGGAGAGTGCTCCATAGACCTGGCCCTGGGAAGAGAGATGAGCCTAATAGTCTACAGTTTACATTGTGGAGAGAACAGTGCAGCTGAGCCCAGAAAGAAATGAGGCCCAACCCTGGGGAGAGAGAAGAGACTTATGCCAGCCTACAGGTGAGATTGAAAGAAGCTTGGACCACACAGCCTTAAGAGGAAGGAGGAAGGCTGAACCCTCACAGAGATTGCCTGCCATCTTGCATCAACATGTGGCAAATGACTTTAGGTGAGAAAGTACCTCTTATGGTACCGTGATTTGGACTCTTTAGGGCCTGGTAACTGTAAGCTTCTACCCCAAATAAACACCCTTTATAAAAGCCAGCAGATTTCTGGTATTTTGCACCAGCACCCCTTTGGCTGACTAATACAATGAGGTCTTATTTATTTATTTATTTAATGCTTTGGGTGTAAAGTCTCGGAAACATAGCCTAACAGAAGGTACTGGAGATTTTCATCCAGGAGTTTTCTAGTTCTGATTCTTATATTTAGGTCTTTGATCCATTTTCAGTTGACTTTTGTATGGAGTGAGGTAGGGGTCCATCTTGTTTCTATTGCATATGGACATCCAGTGTTCTTAGCAACATTTTTTGAAGGGCCTGTTCCTTACCAATTGAGTGGACTTGGCACTCTGGTAAAAAATCAGTTGCCATCAATGAGAGGGTTGATTTGTGAACTCTCAATTTAATTCCATTGGGGAGTGGGTGTAGCTCAGTGGTTTGAGTGCCTGCTTCCCATGTGGGCATAATTCTCAAGTTTAAACTGTTTGGTGTTCATTGGGATTCTTGGATGTGCATGTTCAGGACTTTTGCTGAGTTTTGGAAGTTTTCTGTCATTATTATTATTTTTTTAATATTCCTCCTGCTCCTTTCTTTCTTCTCCTTCTGGGACTCCCATAATGCATATATTGGTATGCTTAATGGTGCCCCATAGGTCTCAGGCTATTTTTGCTTTTTCTAGGCTTTTTTTCTTTCTGTTCCACAGCCTGACTAATTTCAATTGTCTTGCCTTTAAGTTCAGTGATTCTTTCTTCTGCCAACTCCAATCTGCTGTTGAATTTTTAAATTTCATTTGTTGTGGTCTTCAATGCCAGTAGTTCTGTTTTGCTCCTTTGTAAAATTTCTATCTCTTTATCAAGATTCTCATATTGTTCATTCATTGTTTTCCTGATATCCTTTATTTCTTTTTCTTTATTTTCCTTCATTTCCTTGAGCATATTAAAGATCATTTTTAAAGTCTTTATCCAGTATGTCTACAGTCTGGTCTTCTTCACTGATTTTTTTTTTTTTTTTGAGGAGTGGATTTTTATCCTCTTCCTTTCAGTGGGCCAACAGTTCCTGTTTCTTTGTCTTTTAATTTTTTGTTACACACTGTACGTTTTAATATTTTAAAATGTTACTTCTGAGATTTGGTTCTTGTGCTGTCTCTTCTTGAGTTTGAATCCAGATAGTGATAGGACTGAGATTTTCTTGAGTGCCAGGAGCTAACAATACCAAATAAGCCAATGCAAGAAACACCTTTCACAGTATTGACAAATTGGCTTTGTGTTGGCTGGTGCTCTCCTTCAGAGTTAGCTCTTCTATCAAGAATATCAGCCCAAGGTTAATGTAAAGTTCAGGGTCTTCCCTGTCTTTTTGGAACCTGTGTCACGTCTTAGGCTTGTGCTTGTTAGTGGCCTTAGGAGTTCCTCTGTTTACAGGAATTTGAATGCCTCTTGTACTCCCTAGGAAAAAGACTTTATCCCTCTCCAAGGTGCCTTACTTCAGTACTTAAAGCTGGCAGGCCTTTGTCCCAGGCTGCCTAACTGTATTGTTTCTTACAGTTGCTTTTGCTGTCTTTAGCTACTTTTGCATGGATGGCAAATTCTGTAAGGGGTGCAGAGTGAGCCAGAGAGGAGTTTCCTAGGTCAGTCTTTCTCAACTGGAAGGAGGTCAGTGATGGACAAAGGTACACCAGGTGGGTGCACACTGCCCTGGGGATGGGGTAAAAGAGGGGCCAGCAAGAGTGCCAGGAGTTTCTGGGGTGGTTCTTTGAAATGGAATTTTCTTGATTTGGCACTTGCCCCGTAAATGCAGCCCTTTAACTGTTTTCCTGTAGTTTTGATGAAGAGTCTTCATCAAAGACTCTTAAGACTCCTCTGCCACTTTCGTCCAAGGTGGGTTGGAATAATGGGCACCCTCAAACCTGGGCCGCCAGCAATCTGGAAGTAGCTGATCAAAAGGAGTGGATGTAGCTCAAGTGGTTGAGCACCTGCTTCCCAAGTATGAGGTCACGGGTTTGATCCCCAGTACCTCCTAAAAACAAAACAAACAAAAAACCCTCCATGTCCCATTGGGGAGCAGAGGTAGCTCAATGGTTGAGCACGTGCTCATTCCCTGGTACCTCCTATAAAAAACAAACAAACAAACAAAAACAAGGATCAGCAATTGGACTACATACCCTGGATCTTGGAAATCTTGGACCTTGTACGTGGGAAGTAGGTGCTCAAACCACTGAGCTACACACACTCCCCTTGGAAATCTTGCAAGATCTAGGTCTTCATATTCCACTTTGTCGCCAGTAAGTTCCACTAGGAGTTGAGGATGAGGACTTTACTGCTGCGTGCCATGAGACTGGGGAATGGATGACAATAGCTGCTGCATGGAGAGAAAATAATTCACTGGTATTTACTGCAATTTACCACCACTTCCTCCTGTTCTTCTCTGGATGCTACACAGTGTTCTAATAGACTGGAATTTCCTGCCAGTTCCTGCCTGTTAAATAGTTATTCTAATAACTATTAAATCCCTGGAGCTTCCTAGTCTACCATATTCCCACAGTTCCAATACTATTTTCAGTTTTGAAGAATGGAGTGGATCTTTCCATTTCTTTCCGTAGTCTTTTTATTTCAGTCAAGGGTATATCTATATGTCTTTTTTTTTTTTTTTTATCTTCTAAGATTTTATTATTTAAATATACCATATTAGAGCAAATGTCTCTGTAAATATCACAAATAAAAGATTTGTTTTCTTCATTCAGGAAATTAGAACTAGGGGAAAATTTCTACACAGTAGCTGCTATAAGCCTGATTTTTTTTCCAATTTTTTTCCCTTTGCCTGGGAGTAGCAACATTAGGACAAAAGCACTTATATGGCAATTCTACTCAAACTGATTTACAGATTCAATGCAATCCCAATAAAAATCCCAACAGACTTTATTGCAGAAATGGAAAATCCAATTATCAAATTTATTTGGAAGGGTAAGGGGCCCCAAATAGCCAAAAATGTCTTAAAAAAGAAGAATGAAGTTGGAAGACTCTCACTTCCTGACTCTAAAGCATATTACTTACTTAATAGAAAAACAGCATGGTACTGGCATAAGACAGACAGATTGACCGATGGAACCAAATAGAGAACTCAGAAATAGACCCTCACATCTATGGTCAAGTGGTTTTTGACAAGGCTGTCAAGTCCTCCCTGCTGAGTCAGAACCGTCTATTCAACAAATGGTGCTGGGAGAACTGGATATCCATATCCAAAAGAAAGAAAGAGGACACCTATCTCACACTTTACACAAAAAGTAACTCAAAATGGATCAAGGATCTAAATATGAAAGCAACAACCATAAAACTCCTAGAAGAAAATGTTGAAAAATATCTTCAAGATATTGTGGTAGGCAGTAGTTTACTAAACCTTACTCCCAAAGCATGAGCAACAAAAGAAAAAATAGGTAAATGGGACCTCCTCAAAATTAAGCAGTTTTACACCTCAAAGGACTTTGTCAGAAGGGTGAAAAGGCAGCCAAATCAATGGATGAAAATATTTGGAAACCACATCTAATAAGTGTTTAATATCCAACCGAGGGAAGCGGCTGTGGCTCAATCAGTAGGGCTCCCGTTTACCATATGGGAGGCCCCAGGTTCGGTTCCCGGGGCCTTCTGGTGAAGGCAAGCCCGCCCGCACGGCGTGGTTGGCTGACCCAGCGAGCACAGGCAGCAAGGGAGGAATAAATGAATAAATAAATAAAATCTTAAAAATAATAATAATAATAATAATATCCAACCGAAGTATTCAGGATGTAGTGGACAGGTGCATAGGAAATATGTAGTAGAAAGGATGAATGATTTAATTGTTTACACTGTCCCAAGCCCTGAACTTCCCATTAAAGTCTTGCTGAAAAAATTTTGACTTCAGTGTGATTACTTAGACTTTTAACTTTTGTTTTCATGATTTTGACTATACTAAGAATGTATGATATTTTTTTAAAGTGGGAGAAATGAAAGATTTTAATAAATCATCTGTTTTAGTTTCCTAGCTGCTAAAACAACTACCACACCATGCGTTGGCTTAAGAACAGAAATTTATTGGCTCATGGTTTCAGAGGCTAGAAGGCTTGCTTCCTCCTTGAACTGGTGTCTTCTGGCTGGCCAGCAATCTTTGAGACTCCTTGGCTTTTCTATCACATGGCAATGTCTTCTCCTTTCTCCTCTGGGTTTCACTGACTTACAGCTTCTGGCTGGTCCCCATAGCTTTTTTTCCATATCCAGTTTCCTTTGATTATAAGGGCTTTAGCCATATTGGATTAGGGCCCACCCCTCATTCAATTTGGGCACAATTTAACTAATGACATCTTCAGAGATCCTGTTTACAAATGGGTTTACATTCACAGGGTCAGTGGTTGGGACCTGAACATGCCTTTTGCTGGGGATATGGTTCAATCCCAACAGCATGATATTATTTCAAACTTAAATAATTACTATTTAGCAGAACAGAGAATAATACAAATGTTAACAAAATTAGATCATTGATTTATTTTTATGTAAGGTGCATTTTTAGTTCTCATTATGAATTTATCTCCAAGCATACAATTTCTTTTTTTCCTTTATTCTCCCCCGCCTTCTCTCCTTACCTTTGTTTTCTCCTTCCCTAATTTTTTTTTTTTTAATTAGAGAAGTTTTGGGTTAACAGAACAATCATGCATAAATACAGGATTCCCATATACCACCCTAGATTAACACCTTGCAATGTTGTGGTACATTTGTTACAACTGATGAAAACACACTTTTATGATTGTACTACTAACTATGGTACATGGTTTAACTTAGGGTTCACTGTATATTGCAGGTCCATGGATTTTATTTTTAAAAAATGTTATTCTATTACTATACATACAACCTAATATTTCTCATTTTAATCACATTCAGAGATATATTTCAGTGCTGTTGATTTTGCTCACAATGTTGTGCTACCATCACCAACATCCATTACCAGAACATTTCCATTACTCCAAAAAGGAGTTAAGGGAGTTAAGCCTTAACTCCCTATTCCCTATCCCCACCTTGTCCCCTGGTAACCTATATTCTAGATTCTGACTCTATGAGTTTGCTTATTCTCATTGTTTCATATCAATAAGATCATACAACATTTGTCCTTTGTGTCTGTCTTATTTCAGTCAACATGATGTCTTCAAGGTTCATCTTTGTTGTCACGTGCTGCAAAACTTCATTCATTTTAATGTTGAATAATATTCCATGGTATATATACCACATTTTGTTTATCCATTCATTGATTGATGGGCTCTTGGGTTGTTTCCATCTTTTGGCAATTGTGAATAATGCTGCTGTGAACCTCAGTGTTCACAGCAGAATATATGTTGGACTCCCTGCTTTCAAAATTCTTTTGGGTATATGCCTAGAAGTGGGATAGTTGAGAATTATGATAATTCTATAATTAACTTTCTGAGGAACCACTAAACTGTGTTCCATAATGGCTACACCGTTTTACCTTCAATGAATGAGTATTCCTATTTCTTCACATCCTCACCAACCCTTATAATTTGGTTGTTTTTTGTTTTGTTTTGTTTTTTAATTCTAGTGGGCATGAAATGGTATCTTATTGTGATTTTTTTTTTAACAAATCAGTTTTAGTGGTGCATATTAATAAAGCATAATTCCATCCAAAGTGTACAATCAATGGTATTTGGTAAAATAAAATAGTTGTGTATTCATCACGTCAATCATTATTAGAGCATTTTATTATAACAACAACAATAATAAACAAAACATAGACTAACAAACAAAAAGCTCATCACTTCTCATTCTCTCTAAGCTTCCTCTGCCATACATAGTTGCTATTCTATTTGTCTTTCTCAGTTATTTGTATTTATATTTTGTAAAAACAGTCATATATGCAAAATCACCTGTATTTGTATTTCACATGAGGTTTCACTATATTATACAGTCACATATCTAAATGTCCTTAGACTTTCCCTTTCAATCAATGTCATACCTATATAATAGCTCTGCTAGTTACAAACACTATGATGTGCTTTCACCATTTCTACTCATTTCCAAAGATTTAAAAACAACCTTTATATGAAGTCTGCACAGATTCACTCTCAGCTTTCTATTCTCTACCCTCATTCTATTTATTGGTGATTCTGGTGACCTATATTCTAATTATTAACTCTATGAATTTATACAATATATTTAGTTCATAATAGCACAGTCATACAGTATCTGTCCTTTTGTGTCTAGCTTCCTCACTCAACAAAATGTCCTCCAGGTTCATCCATGTTGTCATATGCTTCATGATTTCATTTCTTCTTACTACTGCATAATATTCCATTGTGTATATACATCACAGTTTGTTTATCCATTCATTGGTTTATGGACACCTGGGTTGTTTCTATCTTTTCACATAATGCCATTATGAACATTGGTGTGCAGATGTCTGTTTGTGTCACTGCTCTCACTTCTTCTGGATATATATCTAGTAATGGTATTGCCAGGTCACATGGCAAGTCTATATTCAACTTCCTTAGGAACTGCCAAGCAGTCCTCCACAGTGACTGTACCATTCTACACTCTCACCAAGAGCGAATAAGCATTCCTCTCTCTCTACATCCTCTCCAGCTCTTGTTTTCTGACTTTTTAATAGTGGCCATTGTAGTTTTGATTTGCATTTCCCTAACCACTAGTGATGTTGAACATTCTTTCTTGTGTTTCTTTGCCATTTGTATTTCTTCTTTGGACAATTGTCTTTTCAAGTCTTTTGTTCATTTTTTGATCAGATAGTTTTCTTTGTATTGTTGAGTTGTATATATATCATGGATGTTACACCCTTATCAATTATGTGATTTCCATTTTGAGTTACTTTTTGTATAAGTTGTGAGATAGGAGTCCTCTTTCTTTCCTTTGGGTATGGCTATCCAGTTCTCCCAGCACCATTTGTTGAATAGACGATTTTGGCTCAGCAGGGAGGACTTGACAGCTTTGCCAAAAATCACTTGACTAGATGTGAGGGTCTGTTTCTGATTTCTTGATTCTGTTTCATTGGTCAATCTGTCTGTTTTTATTCTAGTACCATGTTTTTTTTGTGTGTTTTTTTTTAAAACTACTGTAGCTAAGTAATATGCTATAGAGTCAGGAAGTGAGAATCCTCCAACTTCATTCTTCTTTTTTAAGACATTTTTGGCTATTTGGGGCCCGTTACCCTTCCAAATAAATTTAATAATTGGCTTTTCAATTTCTGTAAAAAAGTCCATTGGGATTTTTATTGGGATTGCATTGAAGCTCTAAATCAGTTTGGGTAGAATTGACATCTTAATGATATTTAGTCTTCCACTCTACTAACACAGAATGTCCTTCCATTTTTAAATGTCTTCTTCAGTTTCTTTTAGCAATGTTTTGTAGTTTTCTCAATACAGATCCTATATATCCTTGGTTAAGTTTATTCCTAAATATTTGATATTTAAAACCCCTGGCTCACTGCAGGTGACTGAGTGGAACAGATGTCTTCCTCCCAGAGAGCTGCTACAAGATAGGAGGGAGGGTGAGTCAGAGGGCTTCTCTTCAGTGAAGTTGGACAGCAGAGCCCACTTTGAATCTTGGCTTTAGCCAGACCAGAAACCCTGGAAAGTAGAGTTTGAAGGAAACACCTCTGAGGAAAAGTTCACTGACAAGCGCCATCAGCTGGCCCATAAGGGAATTGTAAGGAGGAAAACTGCTTTTAGGTCTCTCTTTAGCCCCACATCTGGGAGAAAATCTGTGTCCCATTAGTGAGTCCCTGGCCTGATTTTAATAACTTAAGCTGGGCAATTTTAAAGATTAGAATAAGTTAATTCGGGGTGAAGAGGGGAAGGGCAGTTCTAATACAGGGGCTTTTACAGGACTTGGGGATTGTCCTGAGTGACGTTGTGGCAATGGATATAGGCCATTTTACATCTGCGTATACCCTGCAGAACTGTGTGGGAGAGAGTGTGTTCTACGATGTGAACTGTGGTCTATGCTTAGTGGCAAAGCCCCAGAATGTGTACATCCATTGCAGATGATGTGCCACACTAATGAAAGATGTTTATGTGAGTTGTTATGGGAGGTATGGGAGGTGGAGATCATGGGAATTCCTGTAATTTTTGTGTAACATTTATGTAATCTAAGCATCTTTTAAAATATATATGAAAAAAAAAAACATTTATGTAAGCAAATGCACATATATGCATATATATCTATATATCATTTTACAAATATTGGTTTGTATGTGAAAAATTTGATTTTTACCCCCCCACACACACAAAAGAATAAGTTAAACCAAAAATCAAAGAAGAACTGTTAAAAAACAAACACTAGGCAAGAGAGAGAAAGTGACCATCAGAGAATATTCACCAACATATTCAGATACCTAGACATCAGCAAAAAATTAAAAGCCGTACTAGGAAACAGGAAGAGATGGCCCAGCCAAAGAATCAACAACATATCCTGATGAGATACAGTATTTAAGACAAGTTACCAATGATAATCACACAAATCTCATAAATCAATTCAAAGGATTGAAGGAAAATATGACTAAAGAGTTAAAGGATATTACAACACTGGGTGAGCATAAAGAACAATTTGAAAGCCTGCAAAGTAAAGTAACAGAGCTAACGGGAATGAAAGACATGATGGATGAAATTAAAAATACATTAGAGGCACATAACAGCAGATTTATGACAGAATTAGTGATTCTGAGGACAGAACATCTGAACTGGAAAAGACAGGAGAACAGAAAGAGAAGAGAATGGAAAAAATGTAACAGGGTCTCAGGGAATTGAATGATAATGAGAAACACACAAACATATGCATTATCAGTATCCCAGAAGAAGAAGAGAATGGAAAAGTTTCAGAAAGAATATTTGAGGATATAATGACCAAAAACTACCCAACCTTTGTGAAAGACATAAATATCAATATCCAAGGAGGACAATGCACACCAAACAGAATAAATTCAAATAGACCTTCTCTGAGAAACTTACTATTCAGAATGACAAATGTCAGAGATAAAGAGAGGATTCAGAAAGCAGCAAGGGAAAAGCAAGCACAGCAACACATACAACGGAATCTCAATAAGATTAATTGCTGACCTCTCATCTGAAAACCTGGAGATGAGAAGAAAGTGGTATGATGTATTTAAGGTACTTGTGATAGTTAGGCTAATGTGACAACTTGGCCAGGTGATTGTGTACAGGTGTTTGGTCAAGCAAGCACTGGGCTATTGTAATACAAAGACATTTATGGACTTTGGCAACCAGTGACTTTACTGTGTGGATGGCTGATTACATCTGCATCAATCAGGGAGATTTTCTCTTATAAAATCTCATATTATTGACAGATATCTCCTGTTGATTCTGTTTCCCTAGAGAACCCTGACTAATATAGTACTGAAAGAGAAAAGCTACCATCCAAGAATTCTGTACCTGGCAAAACTGTCCTTCAAAAATGAGGGTGAGGGGAGTGGGCATAGTTCACTGGTTGAGGGCCTGCTTCCCACATACGAGGTCCTAGGTTCAATTCCTGGTGCCTCGGGAAAAAAAAGAGGGTGAGTTTAAAAAGTCTTCACAGAAAAAACAAAAACTGAGAGAGTATGTTACCAAAAGACCAGAATTACAAGCGACACTAAAGAGAGTGCTGCAGCCTGAAAGGAAATAAGGGTGAGAGACTTGAGAAGAGTGTAGTAATGAAGATTATTAGGCAGGATAAATAAAAGAGTAAAAAGATAAACAATAGTAAGATATAACAATGGAAAGCCAAAGGTCAAAATGGATGAAGTAAGTAATGCCTTTACATTAATAACATTGAATGTTAATGGCTTGAACTCCCAAATCAAAGGACACAGACTGATAGAATGGACTTTTAAAAATATGAGCCTTCTATATGCTGTCTAAAAGAGACTCACTTCAGATGTAAGGATACAGCCAGGCTGAAAGTGAAAGGTTGGAAAAAGATATTCCACGCAAATAGCAACCAAAAAAGAGCTTGATTAGTGATACTTACACCAGACAAATGATTTTTTTAGGAAGTACTGGGGATTAAACTCAGGACCTCATACATGCAAAGCTAGTGCTCAACCACTGAGCTACAACCCGCTCTACCAAAATAGATTTTAAATACAAAACTGTAAAACTTCTGGGAAGATGGTGGACTAGAAAGACATGTGACTCTCTTACAGAATAATAGCTAGAGGACAGGCAGACATGACCTGGAAAAAAACATTCTAGAGTTTAGGACAACAATGGAAGGCTGGACACCACCCTGAAGACAGAGGGGCAAAGGAAAAGAATCTTGAATGCAAAACTGTGAGTTAAAGCAGCTGTAGCTGCCATCATCCTCCCTTAACCTATTGACGATTTTGAATTCTTAGGCCTCAGGCCAGTCGCTACAGACAAAGGTGGGCTGCAGGGATCCACTTCCCCAGAAAACAGTATAGAGAGGGACACAGCCTAAGGTTGACTCAGCTTTTGACCCACAAATATGCTCTGCTGTGTCCCAGGAATCCTTCTAGGCTTGAAAGGGCCAAGCCATAGTTTGCCCTGGTAGCCAGCACAGAACTAAAGTGATCTGACCTTCTCAGTCACCCTCCCTACTGATTGAGACTGGTTGTTGAGGATGCAGAAGAGAATGGAATTATTTTCTACCCAGAAAAAAGAGAGGGGCCTGCCAGCAAGGGTTGGAGAACTGCCTCTGAGAAAGTTTGAGTTATGAGGTTCTTAACCTCTAGGCAGGATCCTCTATCACATTGATCTGGTCCATGTTCCAGTGAACACACTTGGACCAGGCTTTGAACTGAGAGGGAGGCCAAGGAATGTCATCTGCTGGTGGACCAAGGAAGTGCGTGAGAAGAAATTAAAAGTAAATAAACCCCTGAAACAGCAGAATTTGACAAGATACCCCTTTCCCTCCGAGTCATGCAATTTGAAATGTAGAAAACTCTGGGGATCCACCACAAGTTGGCGATGGTCAGCATGAGCCAATTCTATTCAAATTGAATCAAGGGACCCAGCTAGCTAACATGGTTCCTAGGCAACTTATGCCACATTATGGAATCTCACTGTTGCCTGTCCCCAACATTGTGATCCTGAGCTTAACTCACAGAACTTGACTCTGCCTTGACCTGAAGATCCTGATAATCAGCCTTATTCCCTTGTCTGTGCCCTGTGCTTAGTTGCTAGAACAGAAACCGGGACCTTGGAGGAAGGAAGAACTGCTTTGGGGACTCTGGGGGGAACTAGATACTGTAAAATTAAACCTGTTCTAAGTATACTTGTTTGAATTAATTGTATTAAAGTATTGTTTGTTGAATGTAGTAATTAGGTATTTATGAAAATACTGCTGTAATTTCTGACAACATCCAAAAAATAATCTCTTCCTAAATTAAAAAAAAAAGTAATTAAGTAAAAGGGCTTTTCCCAGCCTTTACAGCCTCCTCCCCAAGGCCCCACAAACAAACAGAAACTAAGAGATAAAAAAGAATCCACCTTTGCAAGAAATAGAAAAGGGAGCTTTACAATCTGAAAAAAAATACATAGGAGAGAGAGGATTAGAGGAGAGTATAGAAGAAAAGACCAGCAAAAAGGATAATCAAAAGAATAAAAGGACAGATGAAAATAAGATATGGCATATGAAAACCCAAAAAAATAAAATGGTGGAATTAAATATTGCATTTACAGTAATAGCATTGCATGGGAATGGATTAAACTCCCTAATCAAAAGACATAGACTGACATAATGGATAAAAATACTTGAGCCATCCATATGCTACCTACAAGAGACTCACCTTTGACCCAGGAATGCAAACCAGCCGAAAATGAAAGGTTGGAAAAAGATACTCCACGCAAACAGTAGATAAAAAAGAGCAGGGGTAGCTATACTAATATCGGATAAAACAGACTCTAAATACAAAGAAGTTATAAGAGATACAGAAGGCATTATATATTAATAAAAGGGACAATTCACCAGGAAGAAGAAATAGTCATAAATATCTATGCACCTAACCAGGGTGCCCCAAAATACATGAGGCAAACACTGGAAAAATTGAAGGGAGAAATAGACATCTCTACAATAATAGAGACTTCAAAACACCACTCATCATTAGCTAGAACAACTAGACAGAAAATCAACAAAGAAAGAGAGAACTTGAACAATATGATAAATGAGTTAGACCTAACAGATATATACAGAAAGTTGTACTGAAAATCAGCAGATTATGCATTCTTTTCAAGTGCCCATGGATCTTTCTCCAGGATAGACCACTTGTTAG
This sequence comes from Tolypeutes matacus, assembly GCA_026826555.1. Taxonomy (NCBI): domain Eukaryota; kingdom Metazoa; phylum Chordata; class Mammalia; order Cingulata; family Chlamyphoridae; genus Tolypeutes; species Tolypeutes matacus. Next base: position 2,813,022 of record JAKSZT010053779.1, on the reverse strand, counting down.
GTCACAATGCAGCTTTCAGTAAATATAAAAAGATTGAAATTATAAAAGCACTTTCTCAGAACATAATGGAATGAAACTGGAAATCAATAATAGACAGGAAAGAGGTAAATTTGCAAATATGTGGAGGCTAAACAACACATTCCTAAAGAATACGTGGGTCAAAGAAGAAATTGCAAGTGAAATTAGTAAATATATTGAGATGAATAAAAACAAGAACACAACTTATCAAAACATATAGAATACAGCAAAGGAAGTCTTGAGAGAGAATAAATGCCTGTATTAAAAAAGAAGAAAGAGCTAAAATCAAAGATCTACCTGAACAACTGGAAAAACTAGAAAGAGAACAATTAACCATTCCCAAAGCAAGCAGAAGGAAAGAAACAATAAAGATTAGAGTAGAAATAAATGAAATTGAGAACAACAACAACAAAAAAGTTGGTTCTTTGAGAGGATCAATAAAATTGACAAATTCTTAGCAAGATGAACAAAGAAAAAAAGAGAGAAGATGCAAATAAATACAAGAAGAAATGAAAGGAGGGAGGTTACAAACTGACCCCACAGAAATAAAAAGGATCATAAGAGGATATTATGAGAAACTGTATGCCAACAAACTAGACAACCTAGATGAAATGGACAAATTTCTTGAAATGCACAAACAATCTACATGATGGTACAAGAAATATAAGAACTCAACAAACCAATCACATTTAAAGAGATTGACTCAGTCATCAAAAATCTCACAACAAGGAAAAGTCCAGGACCAGATGGCTTCACAGGTGAATTCTACCAAGCATTTTGAGAAGAATTAATACAAATCCTGTTTAAACTCTTCCAAAAAATGGAAGAGGAGGGAAAATTACCCAACACATTTTATGAAGCCAATATCACCCTAATACCAAAGCCAGATAAAGATACTACAATAAAAGAAAATTACAGGCCGATCTCTCTAATGAACATAGATGCAAAAATTCTCAACAAAATACTTGCAAATAGAATCCAACAGCATATCAAAAGAATTATACACCTTGACCAAGTGGGATTTATTCCTGGTATGCGAGGGTGGTTCTACATAAGAAAATCAATCAATGTAATATACCACATTAGCAAATTGAAGGAAATAAAACACATTAACATCTCAATTGATGCTGAAAAGGCATTTGACAAAATCCAGCATCATTTCTGGATAAAAATACTTCAAAAGAGAGGAATAGAAGGGAAATAACTCATATGATAAAAAGCATGTATGAAAAACCCACAGCCAACCAAGTACTCAATGGGGAAAGGTTGAAAGCTTTCCCTCTAAAATCGGGAACAAGACAAGGATGCCCACAGTAACCATTGTTATTCACCATTGTGCTAGAACTTCTAGCTAAACAATTAGACAAGAAAAAAAAAATGCATCTAAGTAAGAAAAGAGGAAATAAAACTCTCACTATTTGTGGATGACATGATACTATATTTAGAAAATAATGAAATGTCTACCACAAAGCTACTTAAATGAGTTCAGCAAAGTGGCAGAATACAAGATCAACATGCAAAAATCAATAATGTTTCTGTACACTAGTACTGAACAATCTGAGGAGGAAATCAGGGACAAAATTCCATTTACAATAGCAACAAAAAGACTCAAATGCTTAGGAATCAATTTAACCAAAGAAGTACAGGATCTATGTGCAGAAAACTAAAAATAATGCTAAAGGAATCAATGAAGACCTAAAGAAATGGAAAAACATTCTGTGTTCATGAATTGGAAAACTAAATATTGTGAAGATGTCAATCCTACCCAAACTGATTTATAGGGACAATGCAGAACCAATCAAAATTCCAACATCCTGCTCTACAGAAAATAAAAAAGACAATTACCAAATTCATTCAAAATGGAAAGGGTACATGAATAGCCAAAAGCATTATGAAAAAGAAGAGAGAAATAGGAGGAATTTCACTGTCTTAACTTGAAACATATTACAAAGCTGCAGTAGTCAATACAGCATGGTATTGGCATAAAGATAGACACATCGATTAATGGAATAGAATTGAATGCCCAAAAATAAATCCTCACCTCTGTGGCTAATTGGTTTTCAACAAACCTACCAAAGCCATGTTAATGGGACAAAACAATTTCTTCAACAAATGATGCTGAGAGAACTGGATATCCATTACCAAAAGAATGAAAGAGAATCCTATCTCACTACGTATACAAGAATCAACTCAAAATGGATCAAAGCCCTAAATACAAATGCCAGGACCATAAAACTACTAGAAGAAAATGTACGGAAACATCTTAAATACCTTAAGGTAGGTGGTGTTTTCTTGGACCTTAAGCCCAAAGCATGTGCAACAAAAGAAAAAATTGATAAATGGGACCTTCTCAAAATTAACAGTTTTGCACCTCAAAGGACTTTGTCAAAAGGATGTAAAGGCTGTCGACTTAATGGCAGAAAATCTTTGGAAATCACATATCCAATAAGGATTTAAAATCCATGATACATAAAGCGATGCTAGAACTCATCAATAAAAAGACTATCCAATAAAAAAATGGGCAAAATGCTTGAATAGATATTTATCTAAAGAAGAAATACAAATGGTGAAAAAACACATGCAAAAATGTTCAACATCACTAGTGATTAGGGAATGCAAATCAAAGCTACAATGAGTTATATTTCACACCTATTAGAATGGCCACTACTAAAAAGACAGTAAGCTACAAATGTTGGTGATGATGTGGAGTGATTGGGACACTTATTTACTGTTGATGGGAATGTAGAATGGTTCAACCACTGTGGAGGACTGTTTGGCAGTTCCTAAAGAAGTTGAATATAGATTTTTCATGTGACCAGACAACACTACTACTGGGTATATAACCACAAGAGCTGAGAGCAGTGACACGAACAGACATCTGCACACTGATGTTCATAGCAGTGTTATTCACGATTGCCAAAAGAAGGAAACAACACAGGTGCCCATCAACTCATGAATGGATAAACAAATTGTGGTATATATATATGATGGGATATTATGCAGCTGTAAGAAGAAAATGATGTTGTGACTCATATGACAAATTGGATGAACCTGGAGGACATTATGTGAGTAAAGCAAACCAGACACAAAAGGGCAAATACTGTATGATTGTGTATTATGAACTAAATATATTGTGCAATCTCATGGAGTTAATAACTAGAATATAGGTCACCAGAAAATAGAATGAGATTAGAAAATGAAAGCTCAGGGTTAATCTGTGCAGAATTGGTTAAAAGGCTGTTTGCAAATCTTTGGAACTGAATAGAAATGGTGAAAGTACATCATAGTGTTTGTAACTAGCAGTGCTAATATGTGGGTATGACAGTGGTTGAATGGCAAGTCTAAGGTCATGTATATTACTAGAAGGAAAGGTAAAAGATGTAACATGGGACTGTAGAGTATGGCGAAATTTCATGTGAAAATTGAATATGGGTAATATTGCATATACATGACTGTTTTTCTTTGAAACTGAACAAATGTATGTTAATGATACAAGATACTAATATAAGGCAAAAACACAATAAAATCAAACTATGGACAGTAGTGTACAGTAATTTATTAATAAAATTCCATTAAGGAACAATGATTTTTAAAAAAAAGTTATATTGTTAATGATAGAAGACATGGGGGAGGAAGGGTCCAAATTAGATTCATATTTCCTATATGGTTTTTAAAAGATTATATGATATTTATGAATTTTAAAATAAAAATTAAGAATAAAAGTATCATCCTTACATCATTTGCTTTCTTTTTAAAAAAAATTAAGTTCATTGCAGTAATGTCTGAAATAGCTTTTCTATTACAAATCTCAATCTTCAGGATTTTCTGCCTTAAATGCTTCATTATGGTGCAAGTTGAAACTTGATGTGCAAGATATCAACCAAGATCAAAGTTCTCTTTACTGTGTATATATTATTTCCTCTAGGAATATTTTTCCTTCTTTCATTTGGTCAAATTTTACTCAGCTATCTCTTATGTCTAGTAAGCTGCATTTTTACTAGACACTCCTAAACATGGGAAAGAAAATTGTCTATCGTTCTTAAGGCCTTTTTTAAAATTTTTAATAGTCTGCTGGCCCTTACTGCCCACTCCAGATATCTTTCCCTACATGCAACCACTTTTAACTTTTCTGATATTTACCTTCATGTTTCTGAGTGGCATTCTTATACTGCTATTGAAAGGCAACATAGTAAGTTGATCAAAAGCAAAGCTGATGCATCTCTGACAGACCTGGAGCAGTTAATTTCTGCTGCTAAGGTTTCCACTACAGATGCAAGAAAAAGAAGGTCCTCAATCTTTCTGTCTGTCTGGTTGTGGCAGCCAAGATTGAATGGGGGAATACAGGAAATTCTAAAAACATGTGAAAAGAGAAATAATCTTTGCAACTCAGAAAAAAACTTAAAAACAGCAAAAAAAAAAAAAAAAAAAAAAGACTGCATTCAAATCGCAGCTCTGCCACTCACCTTTTCTGTTGATATCAAGCAATATTTTCAACAGAGGCAAAATTGAAAATTTGGACAGACAAGTCTTTGCTGTGGACAGCTGTCCCGTGCATTGTAGGACAAACAACACCATCTCTGGTCTCTACTCACTATAGGCCAGTAGCTCTTCCACTCCAGTTGCAACAATTAAAAATGTCTCCGGGGAGTCAAAATTGTCACCAGTTGAGAACCACTGATTTTCTTTAAGTTTTCTGTGTCTTTTGGAAAATGGAATCAATAATAGTACCTAACTTAATAGTGAGGCTATGAGGATTAAATGGATAGAATTTGTGGACACTTGCTGCCTAGCACATAGTAAGCATTCTATAAATATTTTCTAAATCAATACAATTATATTTAAAACTTTTCTCTATTAGATTTCTAGTTCCCCCATTTTTCCAATACAAATATATCATTATTTTTATTTAGATCAAATTCAACCTTTATGATGATTATGACTGTAATTTTTCCAAATGGAGTCACATATGTCTTTTAAAAAAAATTTTTATTGAAGTATATCATTCATACCTGAACATACATAAACAATAAGTGTTCAGTAAACATGCATAATATCATATAGGGCTCCCATACATCACCCCACCACCAACACTTTGCATTGTTGTGAAACATTTGTTAGAAATTATGAAAGAATATCATCAAAATATTACTACAGTACTAACTATAGGCCATACCTTACATTTGCTGTATTTTCCTCCAACTCACCCTATTATTATTATTATTTATTTATTTACTTTTATCCATTCCCTCCCCCATTTGCTGTTTTTTTTGTCCATTCGCTGGGCAATTCTCTGTGTCTGTTTCTTGCCCTCTTCTCATCCTTCTCCTCCTGTCTTCACCGGGATTTGATCCTCGGGACCTCCGATGTGGGAGAGAGGCATCCTACCACTTGCGCCACCTTAGTTCCTGGCTTTTCAGCACATTTCGTATTGGCTCTCCCTTGTGTCATTCTCCTGTTACATCATCATCTTGCTGCGTGGCTCGGCAGGGCCTGATGGCGCACCTGCACACGGGGACTTATTTTTCTTTTGTAAATTTTTACCAGGACATCCCAGGGATCGAACCCAGTTCCCTCCATATAGGAGACGGTTGCCCAACAATTTGAGCCAAATTTGCCCCCTGGCTATATCTCTTAAGGTTGACCAAAGATACCTAGAGTTACAGTCATTTCCCATACAAGATGGTCATATAATAAATCAGGCTTGGTTTATTACCAGCATTCTAAAAACCAGACCTAGGGAGAAAAACTAGGTCTGGGGACACATGCCTGGTTTCTAATATAGCAAATGTTTAGCCTACCCTGATTATCACAAAATCAGGACAGTGAGAATATTCACAGATAATATGTCTTTTATTGTACTATTTTCTTTTTCTCTTAGAGTAAATAATGATCTCTTTTTTCTGTTGTACCTGTATATCCTTAAACTATCTATGAAAAATGTAAGTCTCCTCTCAAAAGATTGGACACATTTGGCAAACTAATAACATTATCTGTTTTCCTCAAGAACCTTCTTCCTCAAGGTTTGCAATCTCCAGCTCTAATAGGGACTTGTTGCTCTATTCGCCTGCTGTACAAATGTCATCTGGAATTTCTTTCCACCATTATCCTGGGAATTCCTTTTATCCTTATTGTGTTTTTGATCCCTACACTTTGTGGATCATAAGCCCTTTTCATTCTAGTTTGCTCCCTTGATTTGATGAGAAATATGGTCCAATAGTTTTGATGGAATACATCCTCTAGTAAGCAGTTTTATTCTAAATATAATGTTGAAAATTATATTATCTCAAAATGTTGAAGGCATTGCTACATTGTCTTTTTTTTTTACTTTTTAAAATCAATTTTATTGATACAAAATAATAAAGCATACGTCCATCCAAAGTGTACAATCAATGGTATTTGGTATAATCACATAGTTGTGCATTTATCACTTTAATTATTATTGGAGCATTTTCATTATTCCAATAATAGTAATAATAAAAAACAAAAAGCAGACAAATAGAAAAAGCTCTACCCCGTAATAATCACCTCTCAAGCTCTCTATGCTTCTCCAGCCATACATAGCTGCTATTCTGTTTCTGTCTTTCTAATATGTTTGTATTTATATTTTGTATAGACGGAGTCAAACAACATGTAGTACTTTTTGTATGGTTTCTTTCACTTAGTATATTTCCTTTTTTTTTTTTTTACCCTTAGTGGAAGATTATTAATATATTACTATACAATTCTGTCCATAGTTTGCTTTGGTTGTATTTTTGCCCGATATTAATATCTTGTAACATTAACATTTGTTCACTTTCAAAGAAAAACAGCTGTATTTATGCAATAATACCCATATTCATATTTCACATGAGGTTTCGCTATATAGCCCCACGTTATATTTTTTAGCTTTCCTTCTGGTAATATACATGACCTTAGACTTTTCCTTTCAACCACTGTCATACCCACATATTAGCATTGCTAGTTACAAACACTGTGATGTGCTTTCACCATTTCTATTCATTTCCAAAGATGTACGAACAACCTTTTTACCAATTCTGCACAGATTAACTCTCAGTTTTCCAATCTCTAACCTCATTCTATTTTCTGGTGACCTATATTCTAGTCATCAACTCCATGAGTTTACACAACATTGTCTCTCTTTTTTTTTAAATTTATTTATTTTTTATTGTGAGTAAAAATCAAAATTTTCACAATACATACCAATATTTGTAAAATGATATATAAATATATATGCATATATGTGCATTTGCTTACAAAAATGTTATTTTTATATATATAAATATATTTTAACATTGTCTCTTAATTTTCAGGGTTGCAGTTAAGTCTATTCACAGTCCTGGTTCTTTGTATGTAAACTGTGTTTCCTTGGTGCAGTGTTTGGAATCTTCTCTTTATCCATGGTGCTCTGAAATTTCACCATGACAAGCCCAATATAGATCTTTTTCAATCACTATGCTGACACTGGAAATTCAGGCCTTTCGGTCTGGGAAATTTTCTTGGAGCATAACTCCACTATTTTTGTTCTCTCTTTGAAAAACTATCGTTGATCAGACTCTGAACGTCTAATTTTCTTATGTTTTTTTTTCTCTGAATTTTCTCCTTGTCTTTTTTTCACCTGTTTTCTGGGAAATGTATTGTCCTCTTTCATTTTTTTAATTGAATTTTTTACATCTGTAATATTTTTAATTTACAAGAACTCTTTTTGGTTATCTGAATGATCTTTTAAAAAAATATACAGTATTGTGTTATTGTTTTTAAGATGTGATATCTTTTCAACTTTCTGAAGGTAACAGTTATAGTTCTGAATGTTATCTCTGCTCATTGTACTTTTCCTCTAAGAGCCTTTTCCACCATTTGATTTGATCTTTGTTTTTCATGTTAGAGACTTCGCCAGAATATCTTGTGATCTTTATCTTCCCTTTCATGTTAAGAGTAAATTACTACATCATAAATGGGGTTTATTCCAAAAATGCAAGGTTGGTTTGTTTTTTGAAAAGAAAAGATAGATTTTCAACAAATGTTGCTGGAGAAATTGTATATCCATATGCAAAAAATTGAACCTAAAACCTACCTTTACTAAGTATAAAAAATAATATGAAATGAATCAAAGATCAAAATGTAAAACCTAAAACTATAAGTTTTCTAGGGAATAAAAACAGAAGAAAATCTATGCAAATCTTAGGCAAAGAATTCTTAGATAGAACATACAAAATTGTAAGAAAAATTGATGTTTGACTTCATAAAAATTAAGAACAACTCTAGGAAATCTTCCCTGAAACCATTGCACCAACCTGATTTAGGTGTTCCTCCCCAATATTTTCAAAATAACTTAGATTCTCATGCTGTATTCTATATCACTGTTCTTACCACACTGTATAATAATCATCTGTTTAGTCATTTCAGGAGTGGATAAACTTTTTCTATAAAAGCTAGTCAGTAAATATTTAGGCTTTTCAGGCCAGGAGACAAAATCAAGGATATTATCTAGGTACTTATATAACAAGAGAGAATACAAATTTCCACAACTTTTTTATTGATAAAATTCAAAATATAATAATAAAAAATGAGTAATTTTTTTTTTTTTTTTGTAGTACAGGTCTACTAATGAAAAGAATGGAATTCTTTTGGGAGAGATTTAGTTAATTTGGATTCAAAGTCAGTACTGCTCATCATCAAATTTTATATAAATGAAATCATATTGTGTACTCTTGTTTGGCTTCTTTCATCAACATAATTATTTTGAGATTCATCCATGTCGTTGTGTGTATCAACAGTTTACTACTTTTTATTGCTGAAGAGTATTCCATTGTATGGATATACCCTACTTTGTTTATCCATTCACCTGTTGATGTACATTTGGGTTGTTTCTAATTTTGTTCTATTACAAATAAAGCTGCTATGAACAGTATTTATTTTATTTATTTATTATTATTTTTTTAAGATTTATATTATTTATTTATCTCCCCCTCCCCCTTGCTGCTTGTGCTCGCTGTGTCCATTTGCTTTGCATTTTTCTGTGTCTGCTTGTATCCCTTTGTTGGGTTAGCTCGCCGCGCTGCATGAGCCCCCTTGCCTTCACCAGGAAGCCCCGGGAATCGAACCCAGGGCCTCCCATATGGTAAATGGGAACCCAAACAATTGAGCCACAGCCGCTTCCCTATGAACAGTATTTAGATGGACATATGCTTTCTTTTGGGTAAATACCTCAAACCTTTTTTTTTATTTTCAGTTTTGAGAGTGAAAAGGAATGCTGCTAATAACCTTGTGGATTAACAGTGTAAACTGGGACATCTCAGACAAGCTGGGATGTACAGTTGCCTTTTGTACACATAGATATAATGTTAGAATGTGGCAGAAAAAATTGCTCCCTAAAATATGTTCTTTACTTCTTCTGTAAAATTTAGCTGTGCATGTGGCCACTCAGAATAAAACCCATACCTCCCGAGCTGCTTTGCAGAAAGGTGTATCCATGTAACTAAGGTCTAGCTAATGGAATTAAATGACATCTGTAGCTCCTGGGAAGGGTACTCAAAGGGAGAGGGATGCCTCTTTTTTCTGTTTCATCTTCTGCTGGCTGGTAGGGAAATGTGATGGCTGCTAGACTTAATGACGTTTTTTTTTTAAGTAATGAAGAGATTTGAGATTTGGTTACCTCACACCTTCATTTAATGAGTAATACCTTCACTTTATGTGCTAGGTTTCTTATAAGGATTTTCAGATCTGTTATCTGATATCTGTTATCTGATATGCAATAAGAAGAGGACTGATGTTATTATTCCCATTTTATTGATATAATATTAGCTAATATGGCTTACTCAAAGTGACATGGTTAGTTGATCATAGAGTCAATTCTAGAATTAAGGAATTCAGTCTTTCAGTGCAAACAGTTTTCAGAGAATTATAGCATACGTTCTCAGTAATGCCTCTGGTCCATTTCAAAAATTACAAACTGACAGAAAACTCAGAGGGATAAGTGAATCAGCAGGGCTAGCACAGATAAAAAATACTAAAAAAAATAAAAAATAAAAAAAAATACTGTAACATTTAGGGAAAAATAATACTTAAAAAAAATCAGGCTGTCTTAAAATCTCTAGAACTAATAACGTTCTGTACCATGAGCTTTCAGGTGTGAGACAGCATACTTTTGAATTAGATTTTAATGTACAGTGTACAAGCTAGGTGAATTTAAAATGCAGTCCTGAAAGACATACACCTACCTGAACATAATTGTCACTTTTAAATGAGGCAGTGTGGAAATAGGTGATTATCAGTCAAAACAAAATGTTACTTTAATTTCTAGTGAATTTAAGAAAGGAGGACAGTGTTCTTTGTGTAGTAAACTCATGTTCCTTTTGGCCAGTAATTTCCTAAGAGATTCTATCTTAGGCTTTGTGTTTCCTAGATTCATTAATTATCATATCAACATTATTATCAGTAACAATATTTATTGAATGCTTCATTGGTACTAGTTTCTGGGGATAAAAATAGGCAGTCAACATGATCCTTGGTCTTGGGAAGAAAGAATAAATGTGTAGTGATGAATGAATGGATGGATGCACAAAGTAGAAGCACCAAATGGTAAAACATAGGCCCTAGTTCCCAGAAGAGTACAAGGAAGGGAGTTCAACAAGGGTGAAAATATGTGTTGGTAGAGAAATGGTTGGGAAAGTCTTCCTGAAAGAGGTAGCACTTAAGCTACATCATCAAGAAAGGGTAGGACCTAGTTAATGGAGAAGTCATAAGAAACTTGGGAAAGGGCATAAGCAAAATCATGAAGGTAGAAAGAAAGTGAATGACATATTCAGGGAGATGATTTGATCCATTTATTTTGAACAGGAGTTTTATGTGAAGAAGTAGTAGGAGATATATTTGGAGCATTAGGGAGCAATATCAGGAAGAAAGTAGAGGAATTTGAAAGCTTAATTTAGAAAATAGAGAACTGGCAAAGAAATTTAAATAGGAATTTGGAGGATGGGGTAGACAACAAGTGTGGTATGCAAGCCAAATCTCATCTATTCCTGGGCTAAAGCACTGAATCTCTTTATTTTGCTACATAAATTATATGTAGTTGTTTTTCATTGGGTTTCCTTTAAAGTTGGTTTTCAAAAAGCTAAACACAATTTTCTCTCTAATGACTCAGCAGCAATTTGAAGATCTTTCAGTGCCTTAACTATAAGTCTCCCATTTTGGAATCAATTATTGTGTTGTGGATGAGATGAATTGCTGTCTTTTAGAAAAAAACGTGTTTTGCAAGCATCTTTAGAGTCCGTCATAGTGTTAGTGGAACTCTCTAGGTTCTGGGTTCTAGGTTCTTGGCTATGTCGTACAAAGGAATTTAAGGATGCGCCATAGGGTAGGCAAGGGTGTAAAGAGTTCATTGAGAATCGAGGGAAAAGAAAAAAGTACACACCTCAAACATGGGTTTGGGTATGCTACAGGGTGAGACGCCTGGTGGCATCCTGAGGTAGGCCTTTTTAAGGCCTTTCCTCCTTCCCTAATGTTGGGGAAAGGCCCCAGCTGTTTGCTGTTCTGATTGGTTGCCGTTATTCTCAGGGGACCAATGAGGAGGCCCTACTGTTTGGAGTTATCTGGGACTAACGAGGAGGCCTTCCTCTTGAGCCCAGGGTGTCAGGGGGGTCTTTCCGGCTTTGCTCTTTGTAGCAGGCTTCCCTCAGGCGGTTTCTGTGTGGGGTCTCAAAGCCATGTTCTTTGCTGGGTCCCAGATGTCTTTCCTCTTTCCCTATACTAACTGGCCTCAACAGTGTCAGGAAATATTTTATTTATTTAATATCTTATACATTTAAGATTCGTATCTGGCCTACTCTTTAAAAATGATTACAAAGTAATACAAATGCAGGGAATTAAAATTTTTAGTGTGTTTTAGCATGAATTTATTCTTCTAAGTAAAATGAGAAGTGATATGTTTAATTTGAAAATATACCTAGGGTTTCACAATAAAAATGCATTGATCTGAGCTATGAAGAAATGAATTCATATAGAGAGGCGTTTGATTAAACTAATGTGGTGTTAGTATACAGGTAGAGCCAGACCCATCCTCTCTCCTGTCCCCATCACCTCAAATTCTGTCTGAGTGAGCAAGGGAGTCATCTGGCTGCCACATGTGTAGCCAGTTGCATTCTTAACAGGAGTGGGAAATGTAAGAAGAATGCTCACAGAAGCACATTTGGAGGGTTAGACTTCCTCCTGCTAGTCTGGATGAGTTCTCAGGATGCCAAATCACTAAGCACAGTTTCCAGTGTGGGAGGCCCTTGAAACTCCCCCTTCATCTCTGGCTTGAATAAGTGCAGATTGTTCCATAAGCCTAAGCAAATACTCTATTGTGTTGCTCTCTGGAGTAGTTTGACCTTGTACACTTGAAGAATTCCTCTCCAGGACTATCTTGCCCTACCCACTCACTGTTTTCAGAGCCTTAGGCCTCAATCCAGCTTTAGGAACATTGCCTGTTTCATCTCCTTAAAATGGTAGTGGAAGCAGGGAAGGAGCCTCTTCCCATGGCTCCCTACCTGAGAGGGACCACCCAGACTTCTCTTCATTGCAGAGTGGGGGGTGGGAGAATTGGATTCATTGGGTAGTGTCTCAGCCTTTCTCCTTCCACAGGCAAATGCTTTACACAACTGTTCCTTATCTGCTTTCTGTGACCTGTTTGCATTCCTCTTCAATCTTGTACTTATCTTAAGGGAGGGAAGGAAGACAGACTGCCAAGGGAAAGCAAGTTAGAGGCTCTGGGAAGTTGCTTTGGGGGAGGCAACTCCTTAAAACAACTTCTTTAACAGTTGCTATCCCTTTCCTCTTGTCCCTTTGGGTTTCTTTTTCAAAACACCACTCATCCAACACTTTTCGGTTGTCAGAATACTGTCTACCTCAAAGCTATGTGAAGGAGAAGTAAGCAGTTTAGATGTACCAAGTAATCAGGAAGCTGCTCTAGTAAAACAAGCCTACTTACCTTGATGACATCATAAACACAGAGGACAAAAAGTAAATAGATAGTTCAGCACATTAAAATCTTGTCATTTAACTGTCTGGGTACAAATAATGCCGCTACTTTGAACAAGTTCTTTTTTAGATGTTCTGATTTCCTCTCCTCAAATTTTCACAGTGATTTCACCACAGACTTCAACACCTTTTTGCATCTCCCCCATATTTTGGAAATGAATGAAATTTTATGTGAGAAATTGGGAGCTTCTTGTAAGGAAACTATGAACCAAGATATTACTATGAATAAGATTCCTTTCTTCAGTACTCAATTTAAGCTCCACCTCCTTTATTTTTACAAAGGTTTCCATGACTTTATTTCCACCTACATATTTGCTCTCATCTCCTGCACACTTGCTTGTTCCTCTCACTGTATTCATTCAACCTTTCACAAATATTTACTGAGTACTCAATTTATATGACACATTCCAAGGGTTATGTGGGGCTTTTTATATGCTTGTAAGAAAGAAAGAAACAAACCTAACAATACAAGGTAGTATTCTACCGGTGCCATAAAAGTGATTCAAAGAAGGAACTTAGAGTTTAGATGAGAGAGCGATCATGTTTAGCTGGAAGAATTCTGGGTAGGCTTTGTGACAGAAGCCGCATATGAACTGGATCTTAACTGGGTAGGATTTCATGACAGAGAATTCTAAACACAGGGAACAGTATAACCCAAGGTAGAAATATGGGGAAATGTATCTCCTTTATAGAGAATTATTTGCATACAGTTTAACTTACAGTGAGTGGGCCGATGTTGTGGAAGGAAAAGTCAATGAGTAGATTTTTATCTGATTTTAGAAGCTTTGAGTCTATAACTAAGAAATTACAACTTTATTCCAGAGGCATTAACTCCTGAACTTTTCAGACAAGATAGTTAAACAAAGTAGAAGTTAGAACAATTAATCTATGCAGGAAGGATTGAGTAGGGGGATTTACCAGAGACTAGAAGAAATTTTAGGAGATCATTGTAGTAATCCAAGCAGGAAGTGGTAAGTGCCCAAACTAGGGCAAATAAATATGGAAAAAGATGAACAAAACAATAAAAATTGCAAGAAGGAACCATTTCTATTTCTTCCAACTAGTTTGTCAATTTTTTGAGGGCAAGGACTGTGCCTGCCTCTTGTCTCCTCTGGTTTAGGTACATTGCTTGGCATAGAGAAGTATTTTATGGTGTATAAATACACTGCTTTATTATCTATTTTAGCCACTTCCATGTTTTCTGCTTTCAAATAATTATGTCTTGCAGATGCTGTTAATTAATCCACCCCAAAGCTATGTGAAAGAGAAGTAAGCGGTTTCCACCGGTAAACTCATATCTAGCCAGCAAAGCTAATTTTCCATGAAAACAGCCCTCAGTAACACCAGGACAGTTTTTCATTTTCTGTATGTAACATAAGAAGCAACAATGAAGAGCTGACTTCTGGGGAAGAGGAAGGAGGTTTTGATGAATTGCTCTCCATAAAAAATGAAAGCACTTTTGCATCTGAGCTCAAATATGTGGGGAGTACAAAAGATCTTAGATTTTTAAGACATGATAGAATGATTATTAGAAATACTAATATAATTATATTATTCACAATATATCATGAAACTCATGATACACTACAACTGAGAGTCACCTAGGGGTTTATACTACTTTTGAACAGGATTTAATGTTCTTTGCTCTATTTCTGACACGAAATCTATGGGAGCAAAAGGTCTTCATTCCTTGCACAGTTCATGAAATACATTCTATGATGTTCTAGGCCTGCTTAGGAAAGAATCCACTAACTGTACAAAAAAATAATTTCAAGCCTTTTTACTTTGAACTGAGAACAGGTTTCCAGGCCTTCGACCCCTAAATCAGTATGGATTTTTGCATAACTTTTTTTTTTTTCTGTGTTGCAATGCAAAGTTTGTAGCTTGCTCCATCAGTTAAATGGGGGAATGCCAATATACTACTACCTAACTATCACAGATTAGCTATTAGAGAGATAAGGGTGATGAATGAGGCTTGGCCGCAAATGGTGAAATTGACCTAATTCTAAGCTTCCAGATAGAATAGGCAGGCTTATCAACTGCTCCCTAAAACAAATATTTGGAAATATATGACAAATAACTATAACTGAATTACCCAAAACTTTGTACCAGAATTTCTAGTAAAAATTACAATAAAAATTGAAAGAAGATGGGTCTTTTTTTTTGGAAAGCTCTCTTTCAAGGAAAATAGGCAATATTTCTATTTCAAGAGGAAAAGATTATTTTGCAATATGTCCATGCTATATGGACACATACTTGTAGACTTTGGAAAGTATTTTATTTATCCAGCATTTGAGGTTTACTAACAGCAGCCTCTCAATCTGACTCTGAATCTTGGAATAATTTATTCATTTATATTCAAAAGTCTTGGCATTTTCCTAAAAACATTTAAAAAAAAAATTATCAACCTCAAATTTACTATGATTTAGTTCAATGTAGCAGAATTAAAAAAAAAAAAAGCTTATTACTGAAATCATATGCCTGGCAAAATCTAAAATTAAAAAGAAGGGTTGATTTTGTATAAGGAAGGAGAGTGGACCTGAAGGGTGAAACATAAAATATTTGAAGAGTATAGTTTCAAAACTAAAAAGGTTTGCTTTTACTGTTCCTCTCTTAGTCTTTTTCTCAAAAGTAAACTCTGCATTGAATAATTACAAATTATCCAAAGTAGAGAAGGGGGAAGAAAGAGGTCATTGGGAAGAGAGAGAGAACCACTTGCTGGTAAGTATGATTAGATGATTTAACGGAGTAGGGCAGCATAAGAAAACTGAAGAGCTTAAAGAAACCAAACTTAGAATAAATCTTATAAAGTTATATCTCCCAATAATCATTTCTGTCTAGACATAGCAAATTAAATATTTTTTTACAATCCTGTCATTTTAATAATTTCTATATAAAGATGGGCATTATCTCTTTTAACAAGAGATGCTAGTCATATGGGGAATAGAGCTGCAAAGTCATTGAATTTGGTTAAGACTTAAAATAAGCTTTTCGGGATGACAACAAAATAAGGGAAAAAAATACGTGATAGGAAAAAAGGTTATCTTCCTCTTTCACTTTGCTTCAGCATCAGACACTTGCTATTGTACTCTAATTAAAAAAAGGATATGCAGATTTGCTTTAGCAGTCAACGTGAGGCATAATGCAATAGTAGAGAAACTCATAACTGGGTTTATGGCAAGCCTTCAGTTCACAAAGAGCACAAGCCTGAACAAGCCAAAGTGAGTCACTTCATGAGCCTGTATCATAATAATATACCATAAAGATTTCTAGGTGAATGGCTTCTGAGGACCTAAAATGTCCCTATACATGATCTGACACTGAATACTAGACACTTCCTGTAAGTTTTATATCTAGTGGTAAGTAATGCATACAAATTTCCTCGGAGTAACAACCTATACATTTTGTTGCAACATGTCAAAATTATGTCAAACATCCATTTTGTCACAAAGAGAAAGTAATGAAAATAAATCTATGAAGAGGCAATGTAAATTTTTGAGTGAAAAAGTAATTCAATTAAATTATGTTGCTAAATGAGAAATGTTTTTTGTTGACTATGTGAAAACATTGATAGGAACTGATAGGAACAAGAAATGAAGAGGCCAACAGCTTGTTTGTCTGTGAGGAATTTTGCAATTTAGTGAATCTGTTCCTGATTTATTCTATGTCACTTGTCAAATCTCATACTAATCTCTTTTTGTCTGTTTCCTTAATTATAAAAAGGGGATAATAATACCAACCTGCCTCACAGAGGTGTGGTGAGAATTAATTAAGGCCTATAAAGGGTTTTGAAGGCCAAAGATGAAAGAAATCATTCTAAGTACAAAGCTTTATTATTAGCACTGAAGTTGATTGAATGTAAAAATTTACTCATTGGTGGAAAAGTTCTGAAACATTAAATAAGAATACAGTTTCAAGCGTTTTTTTTTTTTTTTTTTCTTTCTTCCTTTTCTTCATTAACAAGGAGACCTTGGTCATGTCATTTAACAATCTGTGCTCATTTATTTATCTTTCTGAACACTAGAGAAAACAATTGAGTTTGTTTTTAGGACTAAATAAGATAAATGTGCTTGTATAGAATTTTTAAAAAATAATGCTTCCATAATTTGTTAAGCTGCCTTTTGTCTGTTATTTTATTTTTTGAAGTTAAAATAAAGGTTACTTAAAAAAATAGAAAAAGAATCGTTTCCTGAATTTATATGATTCAAGTTGAATTGTTTCATAAATGTGTTTTATTTAGTGTAAAGATGGAGTTTACTCTATATTTATTTTTTAATCTAGACTTATAGAAGAATTGAAGAGAACACTAATTTGAAAATAGAAATTATGGCCAGTTAGAATTAAAAATGTAAATTTTTAGTTAGTTTTTGTTTGGCATCTGTGTGGCAACAATAAACTAGTCTGGTATTTGTTTTATTTTACTTACTTTTAAAAAATTATCTATTTATGTATGTATTTATTTCCACTCGCAAACAAGCCTTATTGATTGCAGCAGGATGAAAGAGAGGAGGGGATATGATCACGCCCTGGGGCGTAATCCTGGGTATTTGCTTTAAAAGAATGAGTCTAGAAGAGCTTCTTGGGGATATATGAAAGAATGGAACATTTAATTTGTTGCAACCATTTAGCATCAAGGTACCAATGATCCAATGTGGAACAATGACGTTAAATTTTACCTGAGTCCAGGCATTGAATCCAGAGAAGTGTGTTTCTGTAAGTGCCTGAATTTAGGAGCCAAGAGAAAGAGTGTATGTAAACAGCAATTTCGTTTTCAGATATGACTCCCGTTGTCCCACTTCCACGACCTATTGAGTTTCTTGGATGCCAACTGACTAATAAAAAGGCAAAAAACATTCTGATGAATAAGTCACTTCTATGTTCTGTAATAAGAAAAAATATGTCACCTACTTTTGGCTGAAACTAAATGGAATTTTCGTTTCATTAGCTTTCAACAGCTAGTGCTGAAAGTGGTTCATTTAGAGCTAGTGCATAAAATTGCTCACTTAGAACAATTTAATGCTTTGAAATAGTATTGTTTTTGATATTTTGTTTAAGATTACAGCTAAAGCCAATAAGATTCTTGAGATTTTATTTCCTAATTAAATGATGACTCAGTTGGACAAAATCTTGGAGGATAGTAATTAGAAATAAAACTATCGTACCTCGGTTTCTACTTTTCTTAGGCTCTTTTAAAATGTACTAGTTTTTAGTGACAGTCTTTCCTTTTGATGGTTCATGGGAACAATTCACTACTGATGTTTATTTTGTCTTGGGTTGGGCTGTAGAACTACTCTACAATAACATAACTTGAAAGGTTGTTATTTTAGAATTATTATATACTATACTGGTTGTGGTCAAGAAAAAGAAAGACTGGAAAACAAGAAGTAATACATCTTTAAAACATTTATTGTTGTGAAAAAAGAGAGATGGTTTCACTCCAGCTAGGATTTATTAAGGGTCCAGTTCATATTTCTTTTGTTAAAACCTCATTCATTCTTTACCCTAAATTTTGAATGTAAGCTTTAACTGTCAAGGTTGATAGCTATGCAATTAACCAGCTTAATTTTAGTAGGAAGATGAATGATTCACTGCTGTCTTCTGTCTGATGAGTAGGTAGAGCACTGTATTTAAAATGACTCTCTCCTAGAGGGAAAATCTTATAGGTTTCACTGCCCAGCCCACTCAGAAAAATAAAAGTCCAGGAGGTTACAGCAGAATATAGGCACAGCATGAAATTGAAGAACATCTTATAACCTGATTTTCTTGCCAGTGTTATAAAAATGGTTCTCAATTTTTACAATGTTAAATTTAAAAATTTCAGGCTTTTCAGGCTTTAGGAGACATTTTCCAAATTATCTTTTAGAATAATTATTCTTTTTGCACCTCAGACTTGAAAGGGCTCAGTTAATAAACCACCATATTTTTGTCTTGCCCAGTATCTAATTCTTTTGCAATCACAATTCTGTATTCTGTGAAACAAAAATATTTCTGTTTTCCCAGGGGTCTTCTTTAGTTGACAGAAATATGCTGTTTTCATCCCCAATGACTGAAACAGCAATTACTTTTGCAGCTTTCTCTGTTCTAAGATTGTCTAAAAATATTTCTCTATTTATTTCTACATTAGGTGATTTTTTTCCCCATGTACCACTGTATTAGTCTGCCAAAAGGGTGCTAATGTAAAATACCAGAAATCTTTTAGCTTTTATAAAGGATGCTTACAGTCCCATGGCCATGGAGAGTCCATTTTAAGGTACCATAAGAGGTACTTTCTCACCAAAGTCAGTTGCCACGTGTTGAAGCAAGATGGTGGGTTATTTCTGCCGGGTTTCAGCCTTCCCCTCTGGGCTTCCTCTTCCTTTTGAGGCTCTGTGGGTCCAACTTCTTTCCAATCTCATCTGCAGGCTGGCATAGAGCTTGTCTCTCTGGGCTTTCTGTATCAGTCTCAGCTCTCTTCCCAAGGTCAGCAGTAAGCTTTCAGGCAAATGATCCATCTCTCCCAGGGGCTTTAGCTGTTTGAGCCCTTTCCTTTCTGTCACATGGCAGGATCAAAAATGACAAAGTTCCTTCCTCTGTGTGTCTTCTTGAGTGAGTGTCTGTTTATATCAGACCCACCAAGGGGGTGAGGACTCATCGTGATTCACACCTTACTGATGTGGTCGAATCAAAAAAGCCCCCAGGATCGGATGTGGCTCCAGCAGTTGAGCGCCTGCCTCCCATATGGGAGGTCCTGGGTTCAGTTCCCAGAGCCTCCTAAAGAAGACAAACAAACAATGAGCAGACAATGAGCTGACACTGAGGGAAAAAAACGAGCAGACAACGAGCAAAAACAAACGAGCAGGGAGCAGATATGGCTCAAGCAGTAGAATGACTGCCTCCTACATGGGAGGACCAGCATTTGATTCCCTGTACCTCCTAAAGAAAAAACAGACAACCAGCAAAAAACAACAAGCAGACAATGAGCACTAACAACAAGCAAATAGACAAGGGAACTATGGCGGAGGGTGGTGGGGGGGCCTGGCAGAGAGGAAGAAAGAGCTAAAATAAAAAATCTAACCGAACAACTGGAGAAACTAGAAAAAGAACAGCAAAAAATCCCAAAGCAAGCAGAAGGCAAGAAATAATAAAGATTAGAGCAGAAATAAATGAAATTGAGGGGGAAAAAAAAGCTCCCAAAGCAATCTTAGCAGGTAATCTAATCAAAGGCCCCTCAAGTGAATTTAATATAATAGAAACATATCACACCCAGTGGAATAGATTAGTTTACAAACAATCTTTCTCTTTTGGGGATTCATAAATAATCTCAAACTTCCACAACCACCCTATTATTAACACTTTGTGTTAGTGTTGTACATTTGCTATAATGCATGAAAGAACACTCTAATACTTGTACTATTAACCTCTGTCCATCATCCACAACAGGGGTCTCTGTGTTATACAGTGCCATGTTTTATCTTCTAACTTTCATTCTAGTAACATACACGACCCAAAACTTCCCCTTTCAACCACATTCATGTACATAATTACACTCACAATAATGTGCTACATCAACACCATCCATTTCTATAACCTTTATAATCAACCTAAATAGAAATTCTGTACAAATTAAGCATCAGCCCCCCTTCTCTACCCAAAATCTATCCCCTGGTAACTCATATTCTAGATTCTAACTCTATGAGTTTGCTTAATATAATTAGTTCATATCAGTGAGACCATACACTATTTGTCTTTTGTGCCTGGCTTATTTCCCTCAGCATAATGTCCTCAAGGTTCATTGCATGTATCAGGCATTCATTCCTTTTTACAGCTGAATAATATTCCATTGTATGTGTATACCACATTTTGTTTATCCATTCACTGGTTGATGGACACTTGGGTTACTTCCATCTTATGGCAATTGCGAATAATGCTGCTATGAATATCAGTGTGCAAAATCTGTTCAAGTCGCTGCTTTCAATTCTTCTTGGTATGTACCTAGTAGTGGGATTGCTGGGTCTTATAGTAATTCTATATATAGTTTCCTGTGAAGCTGTCAAACCATCTTCCACAGTGGCTGCACCCCCATTATCCATTTCCACCAGCAATGCATGTGTTCCTATTTCTCCACACCTTCTCCAGCACTTGTAATTTTTTGCCTTTTTAATAGTAGCCATCTTAGTGAGTGTGAAATGATAACTCATTGTGGTTTTGATTTGCATTTTGCTAATAGCTAATGATATTGATATCTTTTTATGTGCTTTTTAGCCATTTGTATATTCTCTTTGTAGAAATTTCTATTCGAGTCTTCTGCCTATTTCTTAATTGGGTCGTTTGTCCTTTTATTGTTGACTTTTTTGGATTTCTTTGTATATTCTGGATATTAAACTCCTATCAGATATGTGTTTTACAAGTATTTTCTCCCATTTGGTAGGCTGTCTTTTCACTTTGGTGACAAAGTTCATTGCCAAACACAAGATCCTGAAGGTGCTTCCCTACATTTTCTTCTAGAGTTTTATAGTCCTGGCTCTTATATTTAGGTCTTTAATCCATTTTGAGTTCATTTTTGTATATGGTGTGAGATAGGAGTCCTCCTTCATTCTTTTGCATGTGGATATCTAGTTATCCCAGGACCTTTGTTGAAAGGTTTTTCTTTCCCAATTGAGTGGACTTGGCATCCTTGTCAAAATCAATTGGCCATAAGCATAAGGGTCTGTTTCTGAACTTTCAATTTCCTTCCATTGGTCGATTCATTTATCCTTGGTGCTAGTACCATGCTGCTTTGACTACTGTAGCTTTGTAATATGCTTTCAAGTCAGGAAGTGTGAATCCTCCAACTTCGTTCTTTATCAAGATGTTTTTGGCTACTCATAGCCCCTTACCCTTCCAAATAAATTTGATAATTGGCTTTTCCATTTTTGCAAAGTAGATTCTTAGAATTTTGATTGGAATTGCATTGAATCTGTAAATCATTTTGAGTAGAATTCACAGTAACAATATTTAGTCTTCCACTCCATGAACACAGAATGCCCTTCCATTTATTTAGGTCTTCTTTGATTTCTTTCAGCAATGTTTTGTAGTTTTCTGTGTACAAGTCCTTTACATTGTTGGTTCAATTTATTCCTAGATCCTTGATTATTTTTGTTCCTATTGTAAATGGAACTTTTTTCTTGATTTCCTCTTCGGCTTGCTCATTACTAGTGTGTACTGATTTTTGCATGTTGATCTAATTTATTGGCATACATTTGTTCATAGTACCCTCTTATATACCTTTTTATGTCAGTGGGATTGGTAGTAATGTCCCCATTTTCATTTCTGATTTTTGGTTATTTGTATCCTTTCTCTTTTTTCTTTGCCAGTCTAACTAAAGTTTTGTCAATTTTATTGATCTTTTCAAAGAACCAACTTTTTAAAAAAAATTCTTTCTATTGTTTTTTAATATTCAATTTCATTTATTTGTGCCCTACTCATTCTTATTTCTTTTCTTTTTTTTTTTCTTTTTTTTTTATACCTTTAAATAAGTTTATTAAATTACAGTTAGAAGGGAAGTGGGTGTAGCTCAAGTGATTGGGCTCCCTTCTACCATATGGAAGGTCCTGGGTTTGATTCCCGGGGTCTTCTGATGAAGGCAGCCTGTGCAGAAAGCTGGCCCACGCGGAGAGGCGGACTGGTTCAACTCTCTTATTTCTTTCCTTATGCTTGCTCTGTGCTTTTTATTCTTTTGTTAGTTCCTTGAGGTGTGCAGTTAGGTCTTTGATTTTAGCTCTCTCTTCTTTTTTAACATAAGCATTTAAGGCTATAAATTTCCCTCTCAGCACTGCCATCACTGTACCCTACAAGTTTTTGTGTTTTTATTTTTATTTATTTTTTTAAAGGTCCCCAGGCTAGGGATTTGGGGAATGAACCTGGGACCTTGTATGTGGGAAGCCGGTACTCAACCACTTGAGCTACATCAGTTCCCATGTACCCAATACGTTTTGATACATTGTGTTCTTGTTTTCATTTGTCTTGAGATATTTACTCATGTCCCTTGCAATTCCTTCTTTGACTCACTATGTTTGACAGAGTTATTTAACTTCCATATATTGTGGATTTTCCAGTTCTCTCTTTGTTATTGATGTCCAGCTTTATTCCATCATGGTCAGAGAAAATGTTATGTATGATTTCAATCTTTCTAAATTTCTTGACAATTGTTTTGTGACTCAATATGTGGTCTATTCTGGAGAATGATCCATATGCATTTGATCTTCTGTCTGGATGTTCTATCTATCGATGAAGAGTTGTGTATTGAAGTCTCCAACTATTATTGTAGAGGTGTCTATTTCTTCCTTCAGTTTTGCCAGTGTTTGCCTCATGTATTTTGGGACACTGTGGTTAGGTGCATAAATATTTATTATTGTCATTTCTTCTGGGTGGATTGCCCCTTTTATTAATAAATAGTTTTCTTCTTTGTCTTTTGTAACAGCTTTTTATATATTTTTTATTTTAATCTTCTTAAGTTTGATGTTTATTTCATGACCCAGGTTAATTATGGTCTTTTTTTTTTTTTTCAAGGAGGTACTGGATATTGACCTCTTACATGTGAAGCATGCACTCAACTACTGAGCTGCACCTTCTCCTCAATGGTCTATCTTGGTTAACGTTCCATATGCATTTGAATATAATTTGTGTTCTGCTGTTGTTAGTGTTCTATAATGCCAGTTAGGTCAAGATGGTTGAGAATGTTTTTCAAATCCTCTATATCTTTTTTTTTTTTTTTTTAAACTTTATTTTGTACATTTAATAATTGAAAAATTGAAAAATTAAAAACTAAAAAGTAAACACAGATGAATAAATATATACATTTCTCAATTAAATGTAATGGATACATATAATTTTTTTTTTGAATCAAACAATATGTTATACAATATATTTGGTTCATAGTAAAGCATTCATACAGTGTTTGTCCTTTTGTGTCTGGCTTGCTTCACTCAACATAATGTCCTCCAGGTTCATCCATGTTGCCATATGCTTTATGACTTCATTTCTTCTTACAGCTGCTGTAACAGCTTTTCACTAAAAGTCTGTTTTGTCCATTATTAGTGTTACTACTCCAGCTCTT
The DNA here is from genome assembly GCA_026826555.1 of Tolypeutes matacus. Taxonomy (NCBI): domain Eukaryota; kingdom Metazoa; phylum Chordata; class Mammalia; order Cingulata; family Chlamyphoridae; genus Tolypeutes; species Tolypeutes matacus. The sequence continues at coordinate 2,788,916 of JAKSZT010053779.1, read as the reverse complement.
TTTTGCTTACTATTTGCATGGAATATCCTTTTCTGTACTTTCACTTTCAACCTATTTTTATCTTTGAGTCTAAGGTGAGTCTCTTGTTAACAACATATAGTCAAATCATGCTTTTTAACCATTCTGCCAACCTGTGTCTTTTGACTGGGAAGTTTAATTCATCAACATTCAGTGTTATTACTCTAAAGGCAGTACTTACTTCAGCCATTTTGTCATTAAGTTTTTATATGTCATATCTTTTCGGTTTGTTTCAACTTCCTTTTCTGTGTAGTTGATCTTTTGTGGTGATTCTGACTGATCCCTTTCTCAGTTCTGTTTCTGCATATTTTAAAAATATTTTCTTTGTGGTTTCCCTGGGATTTATTACACAACATACAACCATAACCTTCTAACTTGAAAAAATACCAACTTAGCTTCAATAGCATATATGTTCCTTGCTCCCATATCCTTCTGTTTCCCCTCTTTATGTTGTTTTTGTCCCACTTTACCACTTTATATTTTGCATGTCCATTAAAAAAGGCATATTTCTTGTTCAAGTGTACTCTTAGAAGAATGAAAGGGTAAAGTATTATATTTGGGATACAGTACTATTGGGTTTTGCATTTATGGTTCTAATTACCTTTGCTGATAATCTTCATTTTTTCACACTATTCCAAGATGCTCTGTCCTGTATTTTCCTTTTTATCTGAAGAATTCCTTCCAGTAATTCTTTTAGGGCAGGTCACTTGTTGACAAACTCTATGTTTCTTTTATCTGTGAATATTTTAAACTCTCCCTCATTCCCCCCCCCCCAGATGGCTCCCTCGTCTGTTGGCTCATTGTTTTTGCTCGTTCTTTGTGCTTGTTTTCTACTCATTGTTTTTTGCTCATTGTCTGCTCATTTTTTCTTTAGGAGGCACCAGGAACTGAATTCGGTACCTCCCATGTGGGAGGTGGGCGCACAACTGCTTGAGCCATATCCACTCCCTGTTAGTTTTCTTTTTTACTCATTGTCTGCTTATTGTTTACTTCTTGACTGCTCATTGTTTTTGCTTGTTGTCTGCTTGTTGTTTGTTTCTCTTCTTTAGGAGGCACCAGGAACTGACTCCCGGACCTCCCATGTGGGAGATAGGTGCTCAGCCCCCCCTCCCTCATTTTTATTATTTTTTAAAGATTTGTTTTATTTATTTATCTCTCCCCACTGTTGTTTGCTGTCACTGTCTCTCTATATCCATTTGCTGTGTGCTCTCCATGTCTGATCATCTTCTCTTTAGGAGGCACTGGGAACCGAACCCAGAACCTCCATGTGGAAGAGAGATGCTCAATCATCTGAGCCATCTCAGCTCCCTGGTTTGTTGTATCTCTCATTGTCTTTCCTCTTTTTATCTCTTTTGTTGTGTCATCTTGTTGCATCAGCTCACCGCGCCTGCCTGCCACGCCAGCTCATCTTCTGCAGGAGGCACCAGGAATCAAACTCAGGGCCTCCTGTGGGGTAGGCAGAAGCCCAATCACTTGAGTCACATCCTCTTCCCTCTATCATTTTTAAAGAACGGTTTTGCCAGATAAAGAATTTTGGGCCAGCAGAGTTTCTTTCAGTACCTTAAATATATCATAACTACTAATACCTTCTTTCTTCTATTGTTTCTGATGGGAAATTGGCACCTAGTCTTTTTGAGGATCCACTGTATGTGATGATTCGCCTTTCTATTGCTGCTTTCAGAATTCTCTCTATCTTTGGCATTTGACATTCTGATTAGTATGTGTCTTGGAGTAAGTCTATTAGGATTTATTCTCTTTGCAGTATATTGTACTTCTTTGATATGGATATTTATGTCTTTCATAAGAATTGGGAAGTTTTTGGCCATTATTTCCTTAAATATTCTTTCTGACCCTTTTCCCTTCTCTTCTCTTTATGGACACCCATGACATGTATGTTTGTATTGTCACTCAGATTCCTGAGACACTGCTCAATTTTTAAAATTCTTTTCTCTATCTGTTCTTCCAACTGTATGATTTATATTGTCCTGTCGATTCTTTGTTCTGCCTGTTCAAATCTGCTGTTGTATACCTCTAGTGTATTTTAATCTCTAGTATTGTGCTTTTCATCCCCATAATTTCTGTTATGTTTCTTTTTATACTGTCAAATTCTTCTTTATGTTCACACAATGTCTTAATATCCTTTATCACTTTATGCATATTTTCCTTTATCTCCTTGAATTGATTTAGGAGATTTGTTTGAACATCTTTGATTAGTTGTTCCAGCTTCTGAGTCTCGCTGAAGTTTTAATTAGTTCCTTTAACAGAGCCATATCTTCCTGTTTCTTGGTATGGTTTGTAATTTTTTGTGGATAGCTTAGAATCTGATTATCTTGGGTTGAATCTGAAGATGACTTTCTCCCTCTTTTCTAGGGTTTTATTTTTAACTGGCTTTGTGTTAAGGCTCTTTTTTTTTGACACTTATTCTAACTTATTCTGGACCTTTAGAATAGCCCATGTTTAACAGTTCAGATTTTCTTAGCTCTTCTTCATCTGTTTCTTGCCCTGGATATTTAGTGCAAAAATAAGATGCACTTTTTGTGCAATTGTTTCACCTGCAGTAGAAAGGTTTCTTTCCTCTCTTTCTTCTTCAGGTATCTTGATCTGTTCTGTTTGTTTTCATGTGAATTTTCTCCCCAGCTTCTATTATTTGTTCAAATTCTCTCCCTCACTTAGCATCCTATTATCCTTATATTTTTCAGTTCTGGGACCCATCCTATCTTACAGCCATTCAGTTTAAATCCTACCCTCCCTCCTTTTTTTTTTCTATGATGCTTTTCTGCCTCTGGTTTCTTCCCTGTTAGGGTATCCTGACCCCAGAGAACCAGATAGAGTCAACCCAGAAAGGTGGGTCACTCTGGACAAGTCCATTTTGTCTTTAGGTTGTCCAGCTGACTGAAACGGGATTGAGTGAGGGCACAACAATTCTTACCAGCCTTTCTATCATGGTCTCCCCCCAACTCAGGGACCCTTTTGTATGCAGCATTCCTTAGCGGCTTGTGTTCTGCCCTGGGTATCTGCGGATTTAGGTTCCTGTGTCTGCACGTGTGTGGAATTCTATCTTGCTGCCGTTAGAATCTCTACAGTCTCTGTCTATAGGGAGGGACCTGGGCTGCCTCTGTGCAATTCCCAGCTGTGTGGGACCAAGTGAACAGAAGGGGAAAGGGAACCTAACAGCGGTCCAGGACAGAAGTCTCCTACACTATATTTTTATGTTTCTTCAATTCACCATTTGTGGAGTCCTTCTCTAGTTCCTACTGTTCTCCAGAGTTCTCAGCAAATTTGATTGTACTTTTATTTGCTAAATTTTGGTGAGGCTTTTTTGAGGGATGTCTTACATTGGTATGTTGATGATGTCTACCCCTTATCAAACTTTTTAAAAACATTTTTTATTAGTGCAGTTTTAAGTTTATGGAAACATCAATCATGCAGAAAGTACAGTTCCCATATATCCCCCTCTCACAACATAGTTTTGCCTTTTATTAATATTTGGTTTTGTGTAGTACCTTTGTTATAATTCATAAGCAATATTCTTATAATTATGCTATAACTTTAGCCCACTGTTCACTTTCAGGTTCACTCTTTGTATTGTACAGTTCTTTGGGTTTATGTGTGTATATGTGTATGTGGTAATATATACAAACTAAAATTTTCCTTGTTTTCACTTTTTCAATATACAATTCAATGGCATTACCTTATGAAATTTCTTAAATTTTTATTAAAGAACAAAATTTAAAATTGTTTTCTTTCCTATTTAAATAACCAAAAAGAAAGTAGTCAGGAATAAAAAGTTCAAAGAAAAAAATTACATGGTATAGAGTATGAGAAATCTGCAAAATACCAGAATTTGGTTGCTAATGGATTCCAGGCTAAGGCATTCTTTGGATTTTGATTTGACACAAGAAATTAAGTTATTAAACCAATAAGCGTGTCATCAGTCATATTTAAGATCCTGTGCTTAGGGACTCAGGCTTCAATAATGAAAAAACTATGGTCCTTACCCTTAAAGAATTCAGTCCAGTGGAAGAGCTAAACACATGATCAAATAAATATAAATAAGCGCTGTGGTAGATACTAAGAAAGTCAAGGACAGCTTGACAGAGAAGTGAAAGTTCAGGTAGTCTTGAAGACAGAAAGCAATTTACTGTACACAGAAGATGAAGAAAAAGCATTCTCAGGCAAAGAGAACAAAATGTGCAAAGGCATAGATTTTTGAAAAGATATGTGAGAAGTTCATTGTGGTTTGGACTTTAGGGTTGTGGTGGAGAGTGGAAGGAAATGAAATCGGAGCAGCATATTGGGGTTACATCATGAAGGGCAGTGTACCCAGATGAAAGAGCTTGGCCTTTAAAGGGTAAGTGGTGGGAAATCAGGGGAAATCTTTAATGAGGGGAAGGGTATAATCATATTTTTTTTTGTGAGAAGTTAATTATGGCAGGAGTGTAAATATGGATTGCAGGAGAGATTGATGGGGAAAGACTAGATAGGAAACTTTTTGCTTTAGTCTAGGACAGAAATCATTAGAGCCTGAATTTAATTACTAGTATAGAAATAGGAAAGAGTGGTCCTTTTTTTTTTTTTTTAAAGAGGTACTGGGGATTGAACCCAGGACCTCGTACATGAGAAGCCCTGAGTTACTTCTGCTCCCTGTGAAAGTTGACAATTTTAAGATATGTTTCTGAAATAAAATGGACAGAATTTGGAAGTGGATGGTTAAGAATAAGAAGGACTACTTGGGAGACTTGAGGATGTTGATTCCACTAACCTTGAAGGAAAAGAAGGGACTATTTAGGGAGAGAATCATAATTTCGGGTTGTTTACATATTAGGTTGAAGTGGCTATGGCCTAGTTGATAAGCATTTGAAAAAAAATGGTCTGGAACTTGGGAGATGAGTTAGAAATGGAGATATAGAGCTGGGAACCATAAGCATATAAAGAGCTTTTAAACTATGCATGAAATCATATATCTAAAAATATTTTAGGAACATGCCAACAAGGATGAAACCCTAGAAAACAGCAGCAATCAATACTTGTTCTCATTTAGTTTTTAATCCATGCTTCCTTTTGAAAACAAAAATCTCAGCTTTTTCTCTAGTCATGGCAATTCGGATATTTCCTTTTAAAATCCGTGCCTGCATTTTCTTCCTGCAATCTCCTCCCTTATACGTATTTCATTTAAGGATTTCTAATTTAAGAAGTTGTCTGAAGGGAGGGAACTATTGAAGAAAACTGAGGTCTTCTTAGAGAATAGAAGGAAAATCAGAAGTGGATGATTTCATAGAAGACAAGGTCATATTAGCTTCACTTCCTCATTGCAAACCCTGCCCAAAATCTATAAAGCAAATCTGGGCACCTGAACACCTCACAGAACTGGGTAGAACGGGTGGGCTGGAGTGACTGAATCCAACAGAATCATGGAAGTTTAAGTTTGAGTCCCTCACTTCCTGAAGTTTCTCAGCATACTTGGAAGTGTGCATGATTCTCCCTTGGGGAAAGAAGACCCCAATTCTACCCCTAATCTTCTTTCTTTTTAAAGCAGCCAAGGACATGCTAGATGGGACTGGTGGGAAGTGAGGGAGGGGGAGGGAATCATGGGTATGTAGGGAGAGAGTTCTCCTTGCCAGTAAGTAAGGCACATTTGCTTTCCATTTTGAGTGACCCAGTGGCTGCTGGTGGCTCAACCAAATGAAGTTCCAATGTTTTCAGATAACTCAAGTCTTACAGCAGCTTTGGAGAGCACTGGACCCTTCCTTCTCCCTCCTGTCAATTCTGTTTCTCTGGAGAAGTCTGACAATACAAAATCCTACCTCTTGCTACTTTACTCTAAACATTCATGAACAGACAGGACAGTAGAGGACTCTTACTCCTCCACACCTTGCCCATCACTTAGGTAAGAGCATTTTGGGCTTCTTTTCCTAACACCAACACAGTCCACAGAGACTCTTATTCTTTCTCTTCCAGAAAGCCATCTTTGTCAGCATGCCATCCTTATTGCCAAAACCTGTCAAGAACTGTGAGAAGTCTGAGATTTTATCCTACTTGCAAATGAGCAAGTTTGTTTGCCACTATTTCATGACTGCTGGTAGAAGATAGGAGACACCTTGGTCAGAGAGAAAGGACTTTATTATTCACAGCACAGAAGGCAGAATGAGTTTCATATTCATATCTTTCATGCTCCACAAATCTCACTGAGGTGACATGCATGGGTGCAGGTGAATGCTGGACATGGAGAGGTTTACATCACAACTGAGGAACACTGAGCAAAAGAAACCCCAATGTATTAAAATGGGGTTTGTAAGCAAACCTACCCATTCTTTACCCCAGAAGGATACATTATCTTAATTATACTGGGCAGCAAGCAAACATGCCTTCTGCTCTAAACAAAGATACATTTCTATCTTTCAAGGTTGTTCTTTATACAAACATCCTTGAAAAGATAATCTGGAACAATAACTGTCAATGCCCCTGCCCTTAAGAAACATGAAAGACTCATGGAGAATTGTCTCCCAACAAGTGGGTTCTGATTCTTCTTTCCTTTCTCCTTCTCTTAAACTCCTCCCTTTTATATTTCTCTTTTTCTTCTTTTTCTTCTCTTTTAATATAGAATTTAATCCATTGAAATTATTTTTTTAATACTAGGTATCTATGGTGATAAAATTCAACAGAAATAAAAATCTACCTTTAAAACTATGAAATAAAATTCAGGCCAAAATTATTATGGCAGCAAAAATTGTGATGAAATATTTGAGACAAAGAAAACTCATGGTATGTTTTTAAGTGTATACTTTATACTTTGAGTTTACTCAAATTCAAAATCAATGTTAGGGATGATCTTTTTGACATTTTAGCTCACTATTTATGAGGGAAACTTAATTACAAATATGCATTTAGTAAATGCACTTCCTAAAACCACAACAAAATCCTTTTGCTTATTTTTGCCTAGTTGAAAAATTCACAGACCAAAGCAAAACAAAATTAAAAGTTCACACTACTGCATTCAGCATATATGATCCTCACATGTAGATCATTAAATAACTATTACTAAATGTTACAAAACATAAATTTCTATAAAATAATATCAATGAAATGGTTTCATTTGCTGGACTAACACATGTACATACACACTTTGGTTAACTGTCCATTATTTTTACTAAAATTATTAGAAGATTGGGATCAAACTATATAAAATGCTACAAATCTTGATGACTATGTTACATAATGGGTAGCAGTACTATACTTTAGTAGTTTCTTCTCCATTACTCTTTTTTGAGTGTGTGTGTAATTTTGTTGTTATTGTCCTTATTTTTTAAAATAAACTTTTTATTTTGAAATATATTCAAACTTATAAGACAGTTACAAAAATAATATAAACCCCAAACAGAGAACTCCAACATAACCCAAACCCCTCCTCCAGATACCCAGATCCACCAATTTTAATATTTTGCCACAGTCTATCAACTATCAATCTATTTTCTGAACACTTGAGTGTAGGTTGAAAACATCACACTCCTTGAATACTTTTACTGTCAGATACATTTCCTAAGAACAAAAACATTCACTTGCATAACCACCTAAAGCACAGTTACCAAGTTTAAGAAATCAAATATTAATATAAAGCTTAGAGTCTATCTGATTGACATGATGGTGCTGCAACTTTTTGAGAAAAGTATTTTATTTAAATAAACAAATAGATTCAAAATGCTTTTGATTCCTTGTATCCCAAGCATTTAAAATAGAATGTTTATAAATAAAAATTCATTAATTCATTTAGCCAATATTTGTTGAACACCTATTTTTTGCTGAGGACAGTGTTAAGCACTGGGAATACAATAAAACAAAACAAAACAATAACAGCCACAGTCCAAATTTTCATAGAGTCAGACATAAATCAAATAATCATAATAATGAATGTATAATTATAACTTGAAGTTGTAGTCTAAGAAAAAGAAAAACAATTCTGTGAGAACATTTAGAAAAAGAAACAAACCTAGATTGGAATTTAGAAAAGGTTTTAATGATTTCCAAACTACAGATGTGAGTCAGCTAGGCAAATGGGAGATGGAGGAGAGGGACGGAAGCACATTTCAGACTAGGAGAACAGAGAATGAAAAGGCCTCTTAAATGAGATTGGTCTTTATCTTAAGAGCAATGAGAAGTCACTGAAAGATTTTAAGTATGAGGATTAATATGACCAGATTGGGTTTTTGAAATAAATGTTCTGGAGCATGAAGAATGCATTGGAAGGGTGCCAGATTGGGTGAAGAGGAGACCAGTTAAGAGACCATACCACTAGATTAGATGAGGAATGAAAGTAGTTAAGTCTAGGGTAGTGGTAGTGGTGGTAAAGTAGACCAATAAAGAGATACTTAGAATTAAATTTCTAGGATTTCATGATGGATTGGGTATGCTGGTACAGGAGGATGTCAAGGAAGACTCCTAGCTATCTGGCTTACATAAATGAAGGGATGGTGGTGTTCATCACTGACGTTACACAGGAGGAATATCTGGTTTGAAAGGAATGTACGTATGAAAAGATCATGAATTCTGTCTTGAACTTGTAAGTTTGAAATGCCTTTGAGACATCTAGAGGGAAATTCTTTTTTTTTTTTACCGGGAGGTACCGGGGATCGAACCCCGGTCTCTCCATATGGTAGACGGACACCGAACCTCTTGAGCCACATCCGTTTCCCTAGAGGGAAATTTTAAGTAGACATTTGAGTATATACATCTGGCATTCAGATGAGTGGTCTGGGACTTGACATAGAACTTTTAAAATATATTTGTAGATAACTTGTTAAGATTATGTTTCACTGTGAGTTATAGAAAATCCAAAGTAACAATGGCTTAAAAAATAATTTGAGGGAAGCGGCTGTGGCTCAATCAGTAGGGCTCCCGTTTACCATATGGGAGGCCCCAGGTTCGGTTCCTGGGGCCTCCTGGTGAAGGCAAGCCCGCCCGCACAGCGTGGTTAGCTGACCCAGCGAGCACAAGCAGCAAGGGGGGGATAAATGAATAAATAAATAAAATCTTAAAAAAATAATAATAATAATTTGATTTCTTTACCCCATAAAAGTCTAGAACAATGTTGTCCAAAAGAAATTCAATGTTATATATGTTATTTAAATTTTTCTAGTAGCCACATTTTAAAAAAGTAAAAACCAAAACCAAAAACCCAAACAGGTAAAATTAATTTTAATAATATATTTTATTTAACCCAATATATCCTAATTCAGAAGGAAGTCAGAGCCAATATAGCACTTCACAGTATCAGAAACCAAGGCATCTTCTTCTGTTCAGTCTCCATTTACAAGGCCACTTTTTAGACTGGAATGGCTGATCTAGTTCCATTCATCACATCTATATTCCAGCCAGCAGAGGAAGACAAAGAAAGAGAAAGGTATGTCTTTTCCCTTTAAGGCCATTTCCTGGAAATGAATATGACCATTCCTATCTATATTTAGTCACATGCTCTGAAGACCATGTACTTAATTGCAAGGGAGGTTGGGAAATGTAACTTTTATTTCAGGTGGCCATGTGGCTGCCTAAAAAATCAAGAGTCCTATTGCTGCAGAACCTACTGGGGGGAAATCATCAGTCTTTAGCAGAATTGGCTCCTTTGGCCAACTGATTTCTGTGTATACCCTTATTCTACATAAATAATACATTTGCTGATGTATTTCTAAGAGAAACCATTCCAAAATCTTAGTCAGATCAGTCTCAAAGTCCAAGACCTGAATGATGCAATTTTTTCCATCATGTTCAGATTTGGTTCCTTGTGGCCCAGTGACTCATAAACTAAAGGATAAATTATTTATTTCCCCTTTCCCATAGCATGGTGGTTTAGGAATTGGGTAACTGAAATAGAAACACCATTTGGGAAAGGGAAGAATGGATAAGACCCAAGTACCAATGTGCAGAAATAGGGAATACCATATTCTCTGGCAGTCCCATTGGGAACCCTGGCTCTGCTCTTATGGTGGAAGTCTCTTGCCTATCATTCTCTGTAGCTCCTATCTCTGCCCTCAGGGACATTCTTCTTTGTCCATTATCTTCCATGGCCACAACTGAGTTAGGCATTGAAGAATATACTCTTTTTGAGATGTGCGTTGTATTCATTTCCCTCTTTCTGCTGGTTCTGGTTTAGATGTCCAGTGTGCTTTAGGAGTTGAACAATCACTTATTTTTGTAGCTTAGCCTTGTGGGAATTCTTTGCCAATAAAATTCCTTTAAACAGTTTTTTGAAGGCAATCTCATTCAACCCATTGAAGGCCTTAAAAGAACTGATGGTTTCAGCAATCAGAAGGGAGAATTTCAATCTTTACTTAAGCCAGCCAATTTCTCCTGGGGAATTCATAGAAAACCTCCTCTGGAGTTCCCAGATGTATATATATCTCCTATCAGTTCTATTTCCCTGGAGAGCCCTGACTAATACACACTTAGTAGGCTTCCAATCCATCTCCTATTGGTCAATTCCTTAAGCCAGTAAACACAGGCAAAATATTTGGCTAGACATAATTTTTAAGCATGAAGACTGTGGTCTTTATTGGTAGCTCTGAGTTCTGCTTACTCTCATATCTCAATCTGATGGTGGCTACAAAAATTAAAGCAATGGGCTGGTTGGATAAACCTAAGTCTTAAATCCTTCTTAGCCTGGATAAGGTAGTGCATGTCTCCTGCTGAGATGACAGCTTCTAAGACACTGCTTAAAACTGCTTCACTTGGGGGAAGAGAAGTCTTACCTTGTAAAATCTGTGAGGCTCTAATTTATCAGATTTTCCGTTTTCTTTGATTTAGGCTATAGGCAGGTAGGCCTCTCTCAGCAGAGCTGAAGTCTTTTCCACCCTTGCTTAAAGTCTGGCTAGCTCTAACTTACGTTCACATCTCTCTTATAAGAATCTGATATGGATAACAAGCACCAACATTCTAATATGTTCAAGCCATTTCCCTAATACTACATCCTTAATTAGAAAGTGGTTTGCCTTCCAAGTTACTATAGATAACAGTTTTACTAAATGTTTCATTAAGACACAAGAAGAGTTGCCACCTTTCAGCCCTAGAAAAGTTTTACAACTACTTTCATTAAGTTAGTGCCACATGTTTCAAGTTCTGTTATTTAAACAGCCCACTTTCTACAGAGAATTTTCTATTGGTTAGGACTGGAAGAAAGTCCCAAATAATAGAGGCCTAAAAATAGTATTTTTCTTGTTTGCAAATATCTTGAAATAGAGGCTGGTTGGATACTCCGCAATGTCTGGGATCCAGCTTCTTCAATCTTGTTCCATTTTGTGTGGACTTCCATTTCCAAGTTCATTTCATAGTCCAAGATGGCTGCTGTTGAAGAATTAAAAATGAGTTGATGGAGAGTTGTTTATGTTATGTGCTTTGTCATACTATGCTTACCTTAAAATGGAAATATTCGTTAATTGCTGCATTGATCTGAAATTTCATTCCTAACCTTAGGTTTCTGATACTACAGAATATATTCACTTTTTCAAGGGCATCCTTGAAATTTTCAAAATAAAGTTAACTTCTGTGTATATATGAGGAGTTGGATTACAAAAGCAAATGAACTGGGAAGTGGCTGTGGCTCAGTTGGTTGGGCTCCTGTTTACCATATGGGAGGTCCCGGGTTCAATTCCTGGGGCCTCCTGGTGAAGGCAAGCCGGCCCGCAAGGCAGGGTGAGTGAGCTGGCGCAACAAGATGACGCAACAAAGGGAGACAAGCAGACACAGAAAAATGCACAGCAAATGGACACAATGAGCACAAGCAGCAAGGGGGGAGATAAATAAATAAATGAAAATAAATCTTAAAACAAAAAAAAAAAAGCAAATGAACCATAATAATGATCGCAAAACGGGTGTTTGGTAACCTGGTATTTTTCAATGCAGTGATGTTTCAAATCCCCTAAATACTGATATTTTTATTCATGTAATACCATTATTTTATTTTAGAATATTGATATCTGAATCATGTGTATATGTGTATATTTTTCATGCATGACTTGAGATCAAGAAAAATTTGATTTCTACAGAAAGACAAATCTACCACTCCGGACAGGTTTGTGTATATGTCAGTCTCAAAAAGCAACAATATTGTAGTATTACAAAACTTCTATTATAAAATTAATTCTCATTCTAGTTCAAAGATTTTCTGCACAGGTGGAATATGAAAATATTAGTTTTGAAACTGATATAGCCAACTCTGCTTGGGCGTCTTCATCAATATATGATAAAGTAAAGAAAATGAAAATGAACTTAAAATATTTTCCTAAAAACTATGAGTAAACAAAATAGTTATTATCAATCAAAACATTGTAGTCCTTGGAAAAAAAAGCTGGTCTTAAAGTTATCAAATAATAGAATTAATTGAAAATGAAGAGTCATAGGAAAATATTGAATTCAGCAGCTGTAATTATTTCCTAATATTCTTCCAACTAATACTTAGTCAGAACTCTTTTGCTACAGATGGAAAAAGTGGCACAAACTTTTACTCAGGTGTCAATCATGACATAATTCATGTATTTACTTTATACTGCATTTAATTAAAAGTACATTATTTCATTTCCATTTTTCATGATTGTTAAATTTTCTTAATTTGACTGTACTGTCTAATACATTGTTTTGAATTTGTTATTTTTATTAATTTCATGTGTGGATGATTTTTTTAAATGCTAACAAATGGTTAATATTTATATTTTTGTCAATCTCAATTTTTTTCTTGATGTTTTAGAATGTGTTTATATGCATTTGTATTTTAAGTGTATTAAATACTTAGATTCATGGATTTTTTAAATGTAAAAATAAAATAGTGGCATTTATACTGATATTTTTGTATTACACGAAATAGGGTATTATTAGTAGTATTGTCCCTTTGCTCTGCCATTGAGATCACTAAACCATCACAGCAGAAGCATAGATTTGGCTGGGTTTCACAATGTTACAAGATGATATGGTATTTTAAAGGAACCAGGCCTATTCAGAATATGGTTTTAATTCTCTCCATATCTGAGAGCTGTGTGTGATATCCTTCTGTGCTGTCTCATTGCTTGTGGTTGTGCTCAACTCAAATAATAAAAATCCTAGCATTAGAAGTGGCCTTGAGACATCTGGACCTACTTCTGCTCGGAGAAGAGCAGAGGTTAACCGGTCTTTTGACTTCAATGATAAACCTGCCCCTCTAGAACTTTTCAGGGGCAATGTTTCCAAAATGCTTTCTCGAGCCATCCAAATCTGATCCTAATCATAAGACAGGGTCAGTTTCACATGTGTGTGTGACCTGTGCTGTCACCCAGGACCTGCACTTAGAGAGGCCACTTATTGGTTTAAGACTCTGCTGTCACTGTCTTGAAATTACCTCCCTCCCTTCCTTCCCTCCATCTTTCCTACTTGTTTCTTGCCCTTCCTCCTTTTCTCCCATCTTCCCTTCCTTCTTCTTTTCCTTTATAAACTCTTTCTTAAAGCAAGTCTAAAGATTTTGTTGCATCTTGAAATAGTGAAATTAAAACAAAAATAAACACCTTGCAGTTTTGAAATACAAGCATATTGCAGGCTTGTCCCCATGACCATGGAGCAGCTCGGTTGGGAAAGGCCCTTTGTTCACCACAGGAAGCAATCTGGTCATAACAACTTCCTTTCTAGCAGTTCAATAGCACTATTGTCTCTGAAGATTATCAGATCGACCCACCACCAGAAATCCCCATTGGGATTTTCTATAATCACTGAATTACACTTCTCTCAAAGTGGCTATGTCTTTTTGTTTTATTTATATTTTCTGTATTTATTAAATTAGCTTGCATTGCTCATTAATTTCAGTGATAAAATTGGAAGTAGAAAGTAGGTGATGTTCTGATTCACTGAATTAAAGCTGCATTTGTGACTTGAAGCAATTTACAAAACTGAGTGATAAATGACTATTTAGAAGATGTCTGCTTCTTTCTATGCTGCTGCATTTCCAGTAAGAATAGTTGGTAGCTTATAACTCTAATGCAGTATGTAATGTCAGCCTCATCTGCAGTTAGCAAAGCATTAAAAAAAAATTTTTTTTAAAAAAACGATACACCATTTAAATAAATACCTTTTGTTTTTAATTTGAAAGATCTTTATCTTTTCTGTGTTACCTCTTGCTTGTCACTTTCATATTAGAAAATTATTTTCTGCTCATGGATTATACTAGTAACTACCAGAAAGACACTGCATGACCTCTTAGGTTATTTAAAAATAATGACTTAATCTCTTGTGGAAAATCCCTTCTCAGGCATTTTTTTGGGGAGATAACCTTCTTATTGGAATTCCTCAATCCCTCCCACATTCTCTATTCTCTCCCTCCCTATCAGTCACACTAAATTTGGAAAAGAGAAAAATCACCATTTCTTTCTCTTTGCTTCTTCAGACTTTGTTAATGACACTTCCACCCTTCAAATTGCCTCACTGCTTCGTTATGTTTTTTTTGTTTTTTGTTTTTTTTCATTTTTATAACTCCACTGCAATAACTTTTTCTTCTGGTGTTTTCTGTTCTCCTTTCCTTTCTTCACCTAGTGACTCACTCTATTCCTTTAGATCCCATCTTGAAACATTCCTGTTCTTGTTTTCTTTGGACTGGGCTTGACTCCCACACAGTCTAATTCCCTCTACACGCCCCTTTATGTACTTGCCAAGGTTGCAAGTATGCTTCATTGTATCTTTTCTGCATTTAAATTTTAGTTCTTCTCTTTTTAGTGTTAAAAAAAAAAATCAAGTTTTTCTTGGAATAGATGACCCAGGCCATTTTCATTCTGTTTTCTTCTCTTAGATCAGAAATGAAGATGAAGAGAAAAAAAAAGGCAGTAGATTTTTGCTGTACAAATTGAAGGATTCAGGTCTCACATTTTCCTTAGAACCCTGCTAGGTAGGTATCTCCTCAGGCCTTGAGTAGAGTCTCAGATTATGCGTTAGTCTGGTGCGTAGAAAGTTTGTCCCCAGCGGGCAGGAGATGATTTGTAGGCATTATATGTTATAAGGAGAGGAAGAATATTCCCAGAGGAAGTTGCCAGATGTGCACTTGAATGGAAGTAGCAGAAATAGCTGAGAAATTATTTTGATGAGGTCATGGACAGTTTTGAACAGATGCAAAAGTTGCTAGTGTTGGTCTTTGTTTTCCTATCTGTTGCATCCCTCCTGCACCACCCTTCTATGGGTACTTATTTCTTCTGGGCTCCATACAGATCCCTATACAGACCGCCCCGCCCCCCATCAGAGCGTGTGGTGTGAAGTATTGCACCAAAGTCTTTGGACTGTCAAAAATAGTAGCACAAAGAGAAAATTATTGTCTCACAGTTCCGGAAAACTGTGAAGTCTGAAATCAAGGCATCGGCAGGGCCATGCTCCCTCTGAAACCTGTAAAGGAGAATCCTTCCTCGCCTCTGCCTTGCTTTTTTTTGGTCAGTTACCGGCAATCCTTGGTGTCCTCTGTCTTGGGCAGCATAACTCTAATCTTTGCCTCTGTTCTCCTGCTCTTCTCCGTCTTCACATGACCATCTCCTCCCACTGTGTCGGTCTGTGTCTCCTCTTCTCTTTTCTTATAAGGACTCCAGATATATGGGATGAAAGGCCCACCCTACTGCAGTCTGACCTCATTTTAATTTCACTAATTCTGTTTATAATGACTTTGTTTCTAAATAAGGTCACATTCACAGGTATGGGAAGTTAGGATTTCAACATGTCTTTTGGGGAGGGGAGGGACACACAATTCAACCTGTAACACTTGGCTTTGTGATTTCATGGATTCAACCTGGAGTAGCCAATTTGCCTTTCGCTGAACCCCTTCATAACCCTTCCCTGCCCTCTGTGGCTCTGAAGACCCCCTTCATGATGAGCAAGGTGCTAGGAAGAGAGAGGGCACCGTCCAGCATGATGGTATTTGGGCTATTAGGCTGGATCTGTCATTCTGGTGACAGGTAATAATGTTGCATTGCAAAGTGTGCCTTCTGACAGAGACAGCCTGAAAACAAGATGGAAACATCAAAATGCTACGGTTATGTTTTGGTGTAAAGTAAAACAAAGTCTCTGTGGTGTTCCCTTGGAAGCCTTCCGAAAATTAAGACTTTGGTTGGAATAACTGGGACATTTTGTCTGTCACACATATAGCCCAAGAAATGCTGGGAGTTGGAACCTGGGACAGGGCATGGTTGACAGATCTGCGACCTTTGTGATCTTACAGGGAGTTTAACCCTTCATTTTTCAGGTGAAGAAACTTGAGGCTCAGAGAGGCTGAAAAAATTATTGAAGGTCACACAGCTTGTTAGTGGTGGAGCCAGAGCTACAACTTAGGTCTCTAGGTTTACCACCTAGTTTTCTTTTCATTACACACACTGCCCTACAGCGCAGCTGCTAGCTGGCCCAGGATGCCAAAAGACAAACGTCTGTAACATGCTCTTTCCAATGTAATTGCACTTCCTAAGGTTCTTTTTCTGGACATTATGGATAATACTTCTGTCTTTCCATATTCTGAATAAAAATACAATGCATACCATTGTAATCCTATTACCCAGAGATGATCACTGTCAACATTTTGTTTGTTTCCTTTTGATTTTTATTCATATGTGAAAGTGTGTATGTGTGTGTGTGTGTGTGTGTGATAGTGTGCTCACATGCATTTACAAAACTGGGATTATATATTTTGTATCAGCTGGGATTCTTTAGTTACAAATAACAGAAACCAACTCAGTGTCCAACTTAAGAAAAGGGATTTCTTGATAGGCTATAGAATCAAAGAAAAAATTGAATACCCAGGCCTTGGAAAATAGAACTCAGGAAGGTTCTGGATCTCTGTAGCAGAAACCCTGAGATGCTTTTATCAGAAGAAGAGAGAATAACTACCAGGTAGGCCAAAATAGCATTATATATAGATGTCCTGGTTTTGAAATTTACAGTCACAACTCAGATGAGTGAGAGTGACTTAAAACTTCTTTGTAATGGAAGTCATTTTTTTGTGCTCCCATTTCTTTTGGGTGGAGGCCAGTTCAGGGTAACTCTGTATTTTCTAGGTTATTACATTCAAAGTTCAGACTCTCACTTGGGGCTCTTTTTCCCTCTGAAGATTTCTCCTTTTCTCTCCATCCTTGTCCCTTCCTGGCATGGTCTCTGGGAGCAGTCCACATTGTCATTGGATATTCATGAAGGTACCTTTTCAATGGATTGAATTGTGTCCCTCCGAAAGATATCTTCCAGTTTTAACCCCTGGTCCCAGTAATGTGACTTTATTTGGAAAAGTGTTTTTGAAGGTGTGATTAGTTGAGATGAAGCCAAACTGAATTAGGAGGGGCCCTAATCCAATATGACTGGTATCCTCAGAAGAAGATGAAGCTTGAACAGACAGACACAGGGGAGAACTCCTTGTGACAAATGAGGCAGAGACTGAAGCCCAGGGATTGTTGGCAATGCACCAGAAGTTAGGAAGAGTCAAGGAAGGATTCTCCCCTACAGATTTCAGACATCTATCCTCCAGAACTGTGAGACAATAAATTTTTGTTGTTCTAGGCCATCAAGTTTGTGGTAATTTGTTACAGCAGCCCTAGAAAACTAAGACACACCTCCTTACTGGTTTCATGGAGAAAGTAGGGCATAAGCATCTTCTCTCAGGTTCTGAAACCTATCTGGAGGTATGTCTAGCCTAAGCATACACCTTCAGTTATAACCCAAGAAGGTGGGGATGGGAGCAATGGACTAAAGCTCCCCCTCCCCACCCCCTGGGATTTTTACTACTTGTGTCTGACATTCTTCTCTTCTTTATCTTTTTCTTCATGCTCTTCCTTGCAGTCAGGAAGAGATTTCTCTTTTTCCTTTCTACCAGGCAGGAAACTGCCGTTTTGTTAAAGTCTGCATTATTTTTTCTCTGTGATTAACTTTTTTTTTTTTTTTTAAAGATTTATTTATTTACTTTATCCATTTTAAACCCCCCTTCCCCATTTTGCTGTTTTTTGTGACCATTCGCTTGCAATTCTCTGTGTCTGTTTCCTGCCATCTCTTATCCTCCTCCTCCAGTCTTCACCAGGATTCGATCCTGGAGACCTCCGATGTAGGAGAGAGGTGTTCTGCCACCTGCGCCACCTCGGTGCCTGTCTGTGATTAACTTTTATAAACACTATGCTTTAGTCTTCTAGATTTTTCTTCAATATTCCAATTATGTCCCATTTTATTAATTAAAAAAAAAAAGATTTATTTGTTTCTGCCCCCCCCCCCCATTGTTTTTTGTGCTTGCTGTCTGTTCTCTGTATCCATTTGCTGTGTGTTTTCTGTGTCTTCTTGTCTTCTCTTTAGGCAGCACTGGGAACCAATCCTGGGACCTTCTGGAGTGGGAGAGAGGCGCTCAATCTCTTGCGCCACCTCAGCTCCCTCATCTACTGTGTCTCTTATTGTCTCCCCTCTGTGTCTCCGTTTGTTGCATCATCTTGCTGTGCCAGTTCTCCGCTTGGGCCAACACTCTGTGAGGGCCAGTACTCCTGCACAAGCCAGCACTTGTGTGGGCTAGCTCGCCTTCACCAGGAGGCCCTGGGAATTGAATCCTGGAACTCCTGTACAGTAGACAGGAGCCCATTCGCTTGAGCCACATCTGCTTCCCATATTAATTTAGAATACAATCAATTATCTCTCAAGAGCCTAGCTTTTATGAATTAAAGGTGCTTTGCTCCAGAAAGGTAAGCCTGCTGTGAGTTTAAAAATCCATTCAGTATGCCAATGGATTTCTGCTCTCCTATTCAATGGCTCCAATTAATCCAATAAATAGAGAACTACAGGACAACAGATATAATTTGGGGAAAGGAAAAATAATCCCTCAGTTTGAAAAAGTGTTATCTTTCTACATATACCATGTGCTTTCCACTATCAACAGCATTTTCTAATACTGGGGCATCAGATAAGCTACCAAGTAGGAGAAGGCATTTCCTGTACATATAACCTAGAAAGGACTGGTTTGCAGAACATGTAAAGATTCTTGAGAAAGAAAACCTAATAGAAAAATAGGCAAAGATAAGCCACTATATAAGTATTTCTGAGAGACATACTTTGAAACTCAAGCCCCTATAATCTGGTTTTCCAGTCCATTTGACATGTCATCATCTTTTTTTTTTTTTTTTAAATACTGGAGTCAGGGATTGAACCTGGGACCTTGTATGTGGGAAGCTGGTGCTCAACTGCTTGAGCCAAATCTGCCTCACTAGCCATCACTCTTTGAGTACTGAGTTAATGCAACAACAAGATGTTCCAAGCTCATTTTGTACTTTATCTGCCCCAGTTATGGAATCAAATATTTCTCCATTTCTCCTGGTTCCTTTCAGTGGAAAATGGTATTTAGAAACCAAGATCTGCCTGCTAGGTGTAATTACAGCTTTTGAGGTGTTGTGGCTCCCATTCCTTCCTTGTGGAAAGAGCTAGGGGATATATGGAGGTATACACATACACATACACATGTATGAATACACATACATATTTACATCTATATTTATTTCCATATCTATCTACTATGCTGAAAACCATTAAGTTCTCACTAACACCTCCAGTTCTAATCCATCACCATAATCTAGTTTACTCCCTGGCTCTCATTATCCTCAATATATTTACTTATTTGATCAATTCCCTTATATATTACCAACCTCCCATTGCCACCACCTCCTCCACAACAATGACCTCCTTGCCTCACTTGGGGTCCAACACCCCATGCCAGGATTCTGCTGCTGGCCTCCACCATATCGACTCCCTCTTTATCCTCTCCAGGCTCTGACACCCGAAACCTGGACATCCTCATGCACAGGCCCTCTTGACCCTGCTCAGCTTCTAATACCCTATGCTAGGCCACCCTTTTATTGCAGATGACCATGCTACCCCACTCAGGCCACCCTGACACTCCCCATCCTGCTGCAAATGCCTGTCCTGCCTGTCTCTACCTAATGGCTTTGTGAGTGAATTGTTCTGAAAAAGAAGTGCTGTGAATTAAACTGTGTTCCCTAAAAAGACATGTTCAAGTCCTAATCTCCAGTTCTGTGATTGTGAATTTATTTGTAAATAAGATCTTTAAAGAAGTTATTAGTTAAGATGAAGCCAAATTGCATTAGGGTGGATTCTAATTCATTATGACTGGTATGCTTATAAGGAGAGGAAATTTGGACACAGTCACTGAGAAAGAGATAGAATAAGAGCTGGTCATGTGAGGGAGGTAGAGACTCAGTTATGCGGCCACAAGTCAAGGAATGCCTTGGATTGCCGGCCACCCACCAGAACCCAGGGGAGAGGCATGGGACGGAGTCTCCCCTTTAGGAAGAAGCACAGCCCTCCTGACACCTTGAATTTGGCCTTCTAGTCTCCAGAACTGTGAGATAACAAATTTCTGGTATTTAAGCCAACTAGTTTGTGATACTTTGGTACAGCAGCCCTGGCTAACTGAGACAAGCAGGGAAGAGGAAGAGGTAAAGAAACAGCTACCTCCAGATCTTTATGATTTCATTGTTCACAACTCTCTTTCTCTCTTTTTTTACAACTATCTCTTTAATTCATGGCATATGGCGTGAATTGAAGATAATTTTACTAATATCAAACCATCATTTACTAAATAATTCTTCATATTCCCCTGTTATTGGTTAGTGTAATATACAAGATTGAAAAAAATGACTATGTTCATTTTTGAAGAAAGTGGTAGAAAGACCACCCTGAGAGTAAGAAAACTATTTGTTTGAGATTTTACCTACAACTAAAACAAGAAAAATAAAGTTGAATTTTAACAATGCTAAATTTTTCTTTTAAAAAGACAGTATGTCAAGTCCAACAAAAATAAATAAAAATAAATCTTTAAAAAAAGAGCATATGGAGACATACATATCTCATAGGCTAAGAATATACTCTTTTCAGTGAATTCCTGGATTCATTAAATATGTAGCTGATAGAAAAATATAGAAAGACACAAAGACTGTGTCTTCATGTAACTCTTTGGTTATCCATTTTTAATAAATTATCAAAATCTATTCAGCCAAGTAATTAGCTTGAGTTATTTTCTAGTGAATTTTGGAATTATAAACTCATTCTGGAAGCTGCTAGCTTTGGCAGAAGAATTGTGTGCTCGCTTCTCAGAAACAACTTTCAATGGGCTGTTTCTCTCCTTTCACCAACAAGATTCATAACGGAAAACAAGGAGGTAAAAAGCCAGTAGAATGTGAATATTCTCGCTGTCCTGATTTTGTGATAATCAGGGTAGGCTAAACATTCGCTATATTAGAAATCATGCATGTGTCCCCAGACCTAGTTTTTCTAGCTAGGTCTGGTTTTTAGAATGCTGGTGATAAACCAAGCCTGATTTTTTATATGACCATCCTGTATAGGAAAAGACTGTAACTCTAGGTATCTTTGGTCAACCTTAAGAGAAATAGCAGGGGGACGGATGTGGCTCAGGTGGTTGGGCATCCGTCTCCCATATGGAGGGAGCTGGGTTCAATCCCTGGGACCTCCCAGCAAAAATTAAAAAAAGGAAAATATAGAAGGCAGGCAGGCCACCAGGCTCCATGCACGGGTGTGCCGTCAGACCCCGTGAGCCATGCAGCAAGATGATGACACAAGGGAGAGTCAAGATGAGATGCACTGAAAAACCAGGAACTAAGGTGGTGCAGGTAGGAGGACGCCTTTCTCCCACATCGGAGGTTCCGAGGATCGAATCCCAGTGAAGACAGGAGGAGAAGGATGAGAAAAGAAAGCAGGAAACAGACACAGAGAGTTGCCCAGCAAATGGACACAAAAACAGCAAAGGTGGGGGGGGGCGGTAAAAATGGATAAAGGTAAATAAATAAATTAATTAATCCTTAAAAAACATATAGGAGAGTAAGATGTGGACTATAGTTAGTAGTAATACTTTGACGATGCTCTTTCATAATTTGTTAACAAATGTTTGACAACAATGCAAAGTATTTGTGGTGGGGTGATGTGTGGGAGCCCTGTATGATGTTATGCATGTTTGTTTTGTAAGTTCATAATGCTTATATATGAATGATATACTTCAATAAATTATTAAAAAAAAAAAAAAAAGCCAGTAGACAAGGTAAAGAGGAAGTATTAAGCCATATATTCAGAAAGGCATGGGTCTATGGTGTTGATTTTATAAGTCCCAGGGTAGAAAAGTGACCTCTCTCATGAGCAGGGTCAGATAATGTTTTATTTGCCTCTAAAGATGAGTGGAGAAAGGATGTGTAGGTTTTTTAAAAAATAAACTTTTTATTTCGGAATACGTTTAGATTCATAGAAAAATTACAAATAGGGTACTCAGTTCCCTTAATGATAATATGTTATCATTTTATGTTTGTCAAAACTAAGAAACCAACATTGGTACTATTAATTAAACTATGTACTTTATTTGGTTTTTATTAGTTTTTCCACTAATGTCCCATCTTTTTTTTTTGTTCCAGAATCCAATGAGGTACCACATTGCATTTGGTCATCATGCCTTCCCAGTCTTCTTTCAGTGACATTTTATCAGTCTTTCCTTATTTTTCATGGCCTGGACAGTTTTTTATCTCCACCCTATCATCCTCTGCCATGGGCCTTGCCAATTCTTCAGTGAAATCACTCATATCTAGTTCTATCTGCCTGGACCTTGAGAATCCTTAGTAATGCTAAGCTCAGTGTCCTTTTGATGTGGTCCTCTCTTTTTGCATTTTTATCTTTCTGGTACTATAAGTTCTTCTAGACTCATATTTGTCCTGCCCCAGCCCTCGCATCAGCATTCCTTCAAGGAGCCCTGGTTCCTAATACTGGACAATGGTATTTGGATGGATTTCTATAGGGGATTGCAGTGTAGGTGACTTGGGCAGGTAGAGCTCAGACAATTTTCACAGTAATGATTAATAGCAAGGTCCAAAGTCTAGGAATTTCATAAGAAACCACCCTACTGAAGAATTTTATGAATATTCTATCAATAGAATTTACAGAATTATAGGATTGAACAATACTCAGAATACTCAAAATCATGGAAATTTTAATTCGAGTGGATCAGGATTTATCAAGCCAAGGGCATGTTAAATCTCTATGATTCATACCTGGGAGGCACTGCAATGGAAGTCAGTGGATTCTGAGAACAGCCTGCATAAAATTTGCTGGAACTTAGGCAAATAGGAGCAAAAACTAAAAGCAATAAGTAGATTCATATTTAAAGAAGTTCTGTAGTTAATTTAAAAACCACATTTTTTTTTCTGGATTGGTAATTATGATATGATTCCTGAAAGTTTTGATAGCCTAAGTGACATAGTTAGATTTCAGAAAATGTAACGTGCTCAAAGGCAGTACAAAGAATATAAAAACATATAAGACAGTGACTTTGCCTCCCAGAGAGGCAGATAATAGAAGGACATATCATGTGGTGATAAAGGCAAGTATTAATGAAGAGCTTTGGGAGCTGTAAGGAAATAACTATCAGCGGGTCTGGCAACAGAATCCCTAAGGAGGCAGTAGAGGGCTGTATCTTTAGAGACAACAAGGACCCATGATTCTAAGCAGAGGGTGATGCATTTGTGAGAAAGGAAGGGAAACAGGCACAGTAGAGGAGATTGGTTCCTTCCTCTCTGTCGGGAGGAACATGTTCACTAGTCAGGGCACAAATGAGGTTGAGTCCAAGGGGGAATGAAGTCCACAGAGGGTGGGAAAATCAAGCATTAGGACCATGAGTAGGAAGCAATTCTTTGGTGAAATATGTTTGTTCAGTAACTCTTGGCTTTAAACTGCTTATACACTTAAAAAGAAACATCAGTGGCCTCAAAGAAACTACTGCCAAGAACGAGAAGGAACAAAAGTACATCCAGAGCAAATATTCAGTCTTATGAAATCATACTATGGGAGAGATTTAACCAGTTAGCTGGGAATCTCAAAAGAATAAGTGCCAATGGAACTCTCCACTTTGATTTTCTACCAGAACCTCAGTGCTCTACTTTTTACACCTCAAGTAGTCGCAGTCAAATTATGCTGTACTTTCCCCCCTCCCCCTGAGGCAATTTCATAGGCTGAAGCAAATAACAGGACACATAAAACACAGGTTGGAGGGAAATTGTGTACAGTCCATTGTAGGGCCAGATTGCCAGAACAGGGGTTCCAGAACCCTTAGGCATTAGAAACAGAACTGGAGATTAAGGACTACACCTAGCACTAGGGATGTGGGTAGCTGGGACCAAGCCACGGGACTGAGGTCTGTGGTGCTGGCCTGGGGCAGAGATGCCAGGCAGGAAGTGGTGCATTCGGAGTTTATTCTGACTGAATTCAGAAAAGTGTATGGAAAAACTCCAATGAGTGACTCACATGCAGAGGGAGAGGTCACTCTGGTTGGTTGGCCTAGGAAAGATTTTAGGAGAAACGTGGTATTTAAAGTGGGTAGCATTTTTTTTTAATTTAAAAAAATTACATATTTAGATTACATAAATGTTAAATAAAAAATATAGGGGATTCACATATGCCCTGCTCCCACACCACTCATATTTATCCCCATTAACAACACCCTTCATTAATGTGGTACATTCATTGCAATTGATGAACAAATTTTGGGGCATTGCCGCTAAGCATGGATATAGTTTACATTGTAGTTTACACTCTCTCCCACTCAATTCTGTAGGTTATGGCAGGATATATAATGGTCTGTATCTGTCATTGCAATGTCATTCAGGACAATTCCCAAGGTCCAAAATTGCGCCCATATTACACCTGTTTTCCCTCTCCCTGACCTCAGAACTTCCAGTGGCCACTGCCTCCACATCAATGATATAAGTTCTTCCATTGCTAGAATCACAATGAGACTATAGAATACCAGTAAGTTCACTCTAGTCCATAGCTCATTTCCCAATCTTGAAGATTCTAGGATGGTGATGCCCACTCCACCTCTAATTGAGAAGGGGCTTCTCTCCTATATGGCCGATGGATGGTATTCTCTTGCTTGCAGTTGGAGGCTCTCTCGGTTTCTTGGTATGGTGGTTGTCCACAATCACCTCCTTGTTAATTGTCCTTGGTGAGTCCAATGAACCGGAGAGTAGGTGTTGCAACTCCCTTGAGGCTCAGGGCCCAGATGGCACATGGACAGTCCAAATATTCAAGTATCTTGGATGTACACCTACCAACTCCAGAACCAACTATAGGTTTAAATAGAAGGGAGTGGGTGGCATTTTGAAAGGCAGAGAGGACTGTGACGATGATTTAGTTGGAGGAATTGGCATTAAAAGATATAGTGAGGTGGAAACTGCAAGATGCTTTTGGAGCATAATAGACCAATTTGGCTGGGGCAGAAGGTTCATATAGAATAAAACGAGATAAAACCAGTTTATAGAGTTCAGTTTTGGTCAGATAAATAATTTTAACTATTTTGTAAGAGATGGGCATTATCAGAAAATGAACTAGCTTTATATTTTACTTTGCCTCAACGCCCATAGCCTCCATTTTGACTTTAATTATATCAATACACTTTGCCAGATAGTAGATTGCCTGAATCTCTTATGAGAATGTAAACTTCCTGAAGGCAGAAGTTGTCTTATCCAATTTTATGCTCTATTGTATATTGAAGTCCTTAGTTCCTCAATGAATTTTTTAAAAATTTAATAGTATCAGATGATGGAATTTTGATGGAGGAATGGGTAAAATGGTCAAAGAAATAATTTAGGAAGGTTAATCTGATGAGAATATGTAGGGAAAATGGAGGCAGGTTGATCAGTGGGGAAACTATTACAATGGTGAAGTAGTGAGGTAACTGAAGGCATTTTTCTATTGGGCCTTGCCAAGAGGAAAACAATTTGAAAAAAAAAAAAATCTAATACCAGATTATCTAGTCTTTACATGCTAGTGGTCTTTCACTGGCAGCTGAAAGGTTAACAACAACAACAACAACAAAGCTGCAGAACGAATCACCTGTTACTCCCCTTGTATATTTTCTCCTATGGAATCATGAACACGTTACTTTAAGTGAGGCCAACAAACATGATTTCTCTTCTGAAATCACAGAAGCCAGTGCTTCTATAGAACATGCTGTCTATATTATTTAGAAAGTAACCTTAAACTAGCTTTTCTCATGTTCTATTTGGAGTTGTTTGACTAGTCAGTGGCTTTGTGGGGTACATTGTGTTTTATACTGTCTTGTGAATAGTAGCAAATAATACATTTGACAAGGTTTGGCTGGCACATGGAGAAACAGTGAAGTGTTTCCTAGTTATTTAGAAATAAGGTTACTCTCTGAGAGTTAAACCAATAAAATTTACCCACAAGCAGTAGATTAGCCACCTGTACAAGTAAACCATGACAGAATTCCTGTAAATCTGGGTCTAAAGGATTTGGACAAACTTTAGGGATAAAAATTTCTCTGCAATGCTTTGGCACGTGAAAAATCATTGCGTCTTATTTTCAAAACCAAATGAAACCTGGCTCTTAGCCCCCTCTCATTATTGAAATTTCCTCCCCTTTTCTTGGGGGTAGTTTACATTTGGTAATTGTCCAGAAGCTTATTATCTAAACCCATGGGATCCATTTTGAAGCTGAATGTCTCCTCTTTCTCCCACTGGGGCTCCCTAGCTTGATATCCAAGCTCCCTCTCCTAATATACAGCTCTACCTTTCTCCAAACGTGGACAATTTGTGCCAAGAGAGGCCATGACTTGTTTCCTGTGACAGCCCCACATCCTGCCCCCATTCCACATTTGAGATGTTTCCCTTCTCTCCTCTTGTGGCAACTTCTACCACCTTCCCTTCTCACTACCTCTACTGAGGGATTGAGTTTAATCCCCTTCCAGTCTACCTCAAACAAAAAAGCTGTTTATTTATTTTCCTCCTGAGGGAATCAAGGAGCTCAACCTTTAAAAACCAGGGCTTCCCCGGGCAGTGGGGTGGGAAAAGAGAATATTTCACTATTCAATGGTAAGTCTATAGCAATAACAACAACAACGATGCCAACTACAATGATGATGATGATGATGATGGCAGTAGCAACAACCATAGAAACAATAACCCATAAGAACAACAGCTACCCCTCAAAACAACCCCAGGATGCCAGTTAGATTTTTTCTTATTAACTCATGTGGTCACACAACCATGTACTCTGATTAAGGGAATGTGAGTGCTCTCGGAGGGAGGGGTCTTAAACATGAGGGTAATGTAATAGGCCTAAACACTAGCAATGACTTCATGACTTGCTTAGACAAAGACTCTTTGACCTTGCAGGATAAACAGAATGGTATACAGAGAAAAGGGATTCAGTGAGGGAGACTTTTTCAGTATTTATCTAACTCTCTTTAACTTAAATGGTCTGGTCACCTTGGCGGGTATATTGTTATGATGCAAACAAGTGCAGCAAGTGATTATTAGTTTGGATGATCATAGACATCCTCCAACTGTGGCCTTTGTTTGGATTTCTTCGCTCCTGGTCAGGACCGGATATTGCATGGCAGAGGCAGCCCCGAGAAGTCTTGCCCAAGTGACCTATTGCTCTAGTTAGCATCTCTCTAGACTCACCTTTCAGTTGCATCTAGGCTCAAAAAAAGACCTATGTGCTCATCTTTTTTTTTTTTTAGAAATCAATTTTATTGATACATATGAATAAAGCATAACTCCATCCTTTGTCATAGCTTACTATTGTATGTCTTTTTACCCTTTAATTTATTCTTCCTAATAATCTTCATTTCTACACTCCTCTCCAAGACTTTCATCCTTTTTTCTCTTTTTAGGCTATAGCATTCCTTTTAGTATTTTAGTAATTCTGGTCTTTTGGTAACATACTCCTTCAGTATTTTTTTTTGTCTGTGAAGACTTTGAACTCACTCTCATTTTTGAAGGACAGTTTTGCTGTATGCAGAATTCTTGGTTGGCAGATTTTCTCTTTCAGCACCTTAAATACATCATACCATTTTCTTCTCGCCTCCATGGTTTCTGATAAGAGGTCAGCACTTAATCTTACTGAGGTTCTTTTGTATGTGATGCTTGCTTTTCTCTTGCTGCTTTCAGAATCCTTTCTTTATCTCTGATATTTTTTTCATATTGAACAGTAGGTGGCTCGGGGTAGGTCTATTTGGATTTATTCTGTTTGGGGTGCATTGTCCTCCTTGGATACTAATATTTATGTCTTTCATAAGGATTGGGAAATTTTCAGTCATTATTTCCTCAAATATTCTTTCTGCCCCTTTTCCATTCTTTTCTCCTTCTGGGACACCAATAACGTGTTAGTGTGTTTCACTTTGTCATTCAATTCCCTGAGACCCTGTTCCATTTTTTCCATAGTTTTCTCTTTCTCTTTCCCTGTTTTTTTTTTCCAGTTCAGATGGTCTGTCCTCAAAAATCACTAATTCTGTCTTTGTGCAATTTGAATCTGCTCTAATGTGCCTCTAATGTATTTTTAATCTCATCCATTGTGCCTTTCATTCCCATAAGTTCTGTTACTTTTCTTGGCAGACTTTCAAATTGTTCTTAATGCTCTCCCAGTGTCTTCTTTTTTTTTTTTTTTTTTTTTTTTGTTTGTTTGTTTTTTTGTTTTTTAACTTTCTTTTGTAAATTTAATAATTGAAAACATAAACAATTAAAAGCTAAAAAGTAAACACAGATGAATAAATATATACATTTCTCAATTAAATGTAATGGAAACATGTAAATTTTTTTTTTTTTTTTTTTTTTTTTGTGAATCAAACAATATATTACACAATATATTTGGTTCATAGTAATGCATTCATACAGTATTTGTCCTTTTGTGTCTGGCTTGCTTCACTCAACATAATGTCCTCCAGGTTCATCCATGTTGCCATATGCTTTATGACTTCATTTCTTCTTACAGCTGCATAATATTCCATTGTGTGAATAGACTACAGTTTGTTTATCCATTCATCTGTTGATGGACACCTGGGTTGTTTCCAACTTTTGGCAATGGTGAATAATGTGGTTATCAACATCGGTGTGCAGATGTCTGTTCGTGTCACTGCTCTCAGTTCTTCTGGGTATATACCCAGTAGTGGTATTGCAGGTCACGTGGCAAGTCTATATTCAACTTCTTTAGGAACTGCCAAACAGTCCTCCATAGTGGTTGTACCATCCTGCATTCCCACCAACAGTGAAGAAGTGTTCCTATCTCTCCACATCCTCTCCAACACTTGTAGTTCTCTGTCTTTTTAATAGTGGCCTTTCTGATAGGTGTGAAATGATATCTCATTGTAGTTTTGATTTGCATTTCCCTAATCATGAGTGATGTGGAGCATTTCTTCATGTGTTTTTTTGCCATTTGTATTTCTTCTTCAGAGAAATGTCTATTCAAGTCTTTGGCCCATTTTTTAATTGGGTCATTTGTCTTTTTATTGTTGAGTTGTAACACCTCTTTATATATCTTGGTTATTAAACCCTTAGAAGATATGTGATTTCCAAATATTTTTTCCCATTGAGTTGGCTGCCTTTTCACCCTTCTGACAAAGTCCTGTGAGGTGCAAAAGTGTTTAATTTTGAGGAGGTCCCATTTATCTACTTTTTCTTTTGTTGCACGTGCTTTGGGTGTGACATCCAAGAAACCACCACCTACTACAAGGTCTTGAAGGTGTTCTCTACATTTTCTTCTAGTAGTTTTATGGTCCTGGCTTTTATATTTAGATCTTTGATCCATTTTGAGTTGATTCTTGTATAGGGCGTGAGATAGGGGTCCTCTTTCATTCTTTTGGTTATAGATATCCAGTTCTCCCAACACCATTTGTTGAAGAGACTGTTTTTTCCCATCAGCGTGGGCTTGGTAGGTTTGTCAAAAACCAGCTGACTGTATAGGTGAGGGTTTATTTCTGGATTCTCAATTCTATTCCACTGATCGATGTGTCTATCTTTATGCCAGTACCATGCTGTTTTGACCACTGTAGCTTTGTAATATGTTTCAAGGTCAGGCAGTGAAATTCCTCCCACATTGCTCTTCTTTTTTAGAATACTTTTGGCTATTTGGGTGCACTTACCCTTCCAGATGAATTTGGTAATTGTCTTCTCTAATTCTGTAAAGTAAGTTGTTGGGATTTTGATTGGTATTGCATTGTATCTATAAATCAGTTTGGGCAAGATTGACATCTTCACGATATTTATTCTTCCAATCCATGAACACGGAATGTCTTTCCATTTGTTTAGGTCTTTTTAAATTTCTTTTAGCATTGTTTTGTAGTTTTCTGCATATAGGTCCTGTACTTCCTTGGTTAAATTAACTCCTAGGTATTTGAGTCTTTTTGTTGCTATTGAAAATGGAATTTTCCTCCTGATTTCCTCCTCAGATTGTTCAGTACTAGTGTACAAAAACATTACTGATTTTTGTGTGTTGATCTTATATCCTGCCACTTTGCTGAACTCATTTATTAGTTCAAGTAGCTTTGTTGTGGATACTTCAGGATTTTCTAAGTACAGGATCATGTCATCCGCAAACAATGAGAGTTTTACTTCCTCTTTTCCTATTTGGACGCCTTTAATTTTTTTGTCTTGTCTAATTGCCCTAGCTAGAACTTCTAGTGCAATGTTGAATAACAGTGGTGACAGTGGGCATCCTTGTCTTGTTCCTGATCTTAGGGGGAAAGCTTTCAACCTTTCCCCATTGAGTATATGCCTTTTATCATATTGAGGAATTTTCCTTTTATTCCTATCTTTTGAAGTATTTTTATCAAAAAAGGATGTTGGATTTTGTTGAATGCCTTTTCTGCATCTATTGAGATGATCATGTGGTTTTTTTCCTTCAATTTGTTAATGTGCTGTGTTACATTGATTGATTTTCTTATGTTGAACCAGCCTTGCATGCCAGGAATAAATCCCACTTGGTCATGATGTATAAGTCTTTTGATATGCTGTTGGATTCGATTTGCAAGTATTTTGTTGAGAATTTTTGCATCTATGTTCATTAGAGAGATTGGTCTGTAATTTTCTTTTCTTGTGGAATCTTTATCTGGCTTTGGTATTAGGGTGATGTTGGCTTCATAAAATGTGTTGGGTAATTTTCCCTCCTCTTCCATTTTTTGGAAGAGTTTAAACAGGATTGGTGTTAATTCTTTTAGAAATGCTTGGTAGAACTCACCTGTGAAGCCGTCTGATCCTGGACTTTTCTTTGCCGGGAGATTTTTGATGACGGATTCAATCTCCTTAATTGTGATTGGTTTGTTAAGTTCTTGTATTTCTTGTTGTGTCAGTGTAGGTTGGTTATGAGTTTCTAGAAATTTGTCCATTTCATCCAGGTTGTCTAGTTTGTTGGCATATAGTTTCTCATAATATCCTCTTATGATTCTTTTTATTTCTGTGAGGTCATTTGTAATTTCCCCCCTTTCATTTCTGATTGTATTTATTTGCATTTTGTCTCTTTTTTTTTTGTTAGTCTAGCGAGAGGTTTGTCAATCTTATTGATCTTCTCAAAGAACCAGCTTTTGGTTTTGTTGATTTTCTCTATTGCTTTTCTGTTCTCATTTTCATTATAAAGATTATAATCTTTATAATTTCTTTCCTTCTTTTTGCTTTGGGATTGGTTTGCTGTTCTTTTTCTAGTTTCTCAAGTTGTTCAGTTAAATCTTTGAGTTTAGCTCTTTCTTGTTTCTTAATATAGGCATTTAGGGCTATAAATTTCCCTCTCAAGACTGCCTTTGCTGTATCCCATAAGTTTTGATATGTTGTGTTCTCATTTTAATTTGTCTCAATATATTTACTGATTTCACTTGCAATTTCTTCTTTGACCCACTGAATATTTAGGAGTGTGTTGTTCAGTCTCCACACATTTGCAAATTTCCTTTTTTCCGGTCTGTTATTGATTTCTAGTTTCATTCCATTATGATCTGAGAAGGTGCTTTGTATAATTTCAATCTTTGTATATTTATTGAGAGCTGTATTGTGACCTAATATGTGGTCTATCCTGGAGAAAGATCCATGGGCACTTGAGAAGAATGTATAACCCGCTGAGTTTGGATGCAGTGTTCTGTATATGTCTGTTAGGTCTAACCTGTTTATCATATTGTTCAAGTTCTTTGTTTCCTTGTTGATCTTCTGTCTAGTTGTTCTATCTAATGATGTGAGAGGGGGTGTTGAAGTCTCCGATGATTGTTGTAGAAATGTCTAATTCTCCCTTCAGTTTTGCCAGAGTTTGTCTCATATATCTTGGGGCACCCTGGTTAGGTGCATAGATATTTATGACTGTTATATCTTCCTGGAGGATCGTCCTTTTTATTAATATATAATGGCCTTCCGCATCTCTTATCACTTTTTTGCATTTGAAGTCTGTTTTGTCTGATATTAGTATAGCTACCCCTGCTCTTTTCTGTTTACTATTTGCGTGGAGTATCTTTTTCCAACCTTTTACTTTCAGCTGGCTTGTATCCTTGTGTCTGAGGTGAGTTTCTTGAAAGCAGCATATGGATGACTCATGTTTTTTTATCCATTCTGTCAGCCTGTATCTTTTGATTGGGGAATTTAATCCATTCACATTCAATGATATTACTGAAAATGCACTATTTATTTCCTCCATTGTATTCTTTGGTTTTCATATGTCATCTTATTTTTGTCTTTCTTTTTACTCTTTTGGTTATCCTTTCTGCTTTTCTTTTTTCTATACTCTCCTCCAAGCCTCTCTCTCCTGTCTTTTTCTTTCAGGTTCTAAGGCTTCCTTTAATATTTCCTGCAAAGGTGGATTCTTTTTTGCAAACTCTCTTAGTTTCTGTTTGTTTGTGAATACTTTATATTCACCTTCATATTTGAAGGACAGTTTTGCTGGATAAAGAATTCTCGGCTGGCAGTTTTTCTCTTTCAGTTTCCTAATTGTATCATACCACTGTCTTCTCGCCTCCATGGTTTCTGAAGAGAAATCTGCACAAAGTCTTACTGGACGTCCTTTGTACATGATCGTTTGCTTCTCTCTTGCTGCTCTGAGAATTTTCTCTTTATCTTTTACATTTGACATTCTGAATAATATGTGTCTTGGCGTAGGTCTATTTGGATTTATTCTTATTGGGGTACGGTGTGCTTCTTGGGCATGTAAGTTCATTTCTTTCATGAGAGTTGGGAAATTTTCAGCTATTATTTTCTCAAATACTCTTTCTGCCCCTTTTCCTTTCTCTTCTTCTGGAACTCCCATGACATGTATGTTCTTGCGTTTTGTGTTGTCATTCAACACTCTGAGCCCCTGCTCAATTTTTTCCATTCTTTTCTCTCTCTGTTCTTTTCTCTCTTCAATTTTAGCTGCTCTGTCTTCAGTATCACTTATTCTTTCTTCTATCATCTTGAGTCTGCTGTTGTATGCTTCAAATGTATTTTTTACTTCACCTATTGTGTCTTTCATTCCCATGAACTCCGTTACTTTTCTGTTCATGATTTCAAATTCTTTTTTACGTTTGCTCAATGACTTCTTGATGTCATTGATCTCTTTAACTATATTCTCTTTCATCTCATTAATTTGATTTTGGAAATGTGTGCTCATCTCACTGATTAGTTCTCTCAAATTCTGCATCTCTTCTGGGACTTTGCTGTATTCCTTTTCTTGGGCCATGTCTTCTATTTTCTTAGTATGGCTTGTAATTTTTTGCTGGTGCTTAGGCATCTGGTTAGTTTGTATTTTACTTAGATGCTCTATCTCTTTCTCTTTTATGGGGTTTTAGTGGCAGGAGGCTGTGAGTTACCACCGCTCTTTGATTTTTGGCTCAACCTTGATTGTTAGGATTGTTCTGCTGGTTGCTTAAAACTGGGCACTGGACCCAGTAATTGGTTGTAGAGTCGTTTCCTAGGGCCTTGGGCAGGGAGGCTATAGAGGCCAGGAAAAACCTCTCTTACTTATTAATTTTCTTATGTGCACTTCCTTGGTCTGCCAGGAGATGGCGCTTGTTGGCAGCTCTCAATTCAATGCCTGGTCAGAGCGTATTTGTTGTGACACAGGCCAGATCAATGTGATAGAGCTTCCTGTCTGGGGGCTAGGAGCCCTGTGATTCAAACTTTCTGAGACAGTTCTCCAGACTTCTCTCGTAGCGCCCCCCTTTTCCCAGCTAGGAAATATTTCCACTCCCTTCTGAATCCTCAACAATCAGTCCCTGTTAGTAGAGGATGAGATTGGGAGGTTTGTATATCTTTAGCCCCTTGCAGGCTCCAAGACAAACAATGGCGCAGCCCCACCCAGCCTGGAAGGACTTTAGGGACAGGGCAGACCAAACCTGGGAATCCAAGGCAGGGTCAGCCCCAGGCTCTCTCACCCCTCTCTGGTGGTGTCCTCAACAATTAGTCCAGGCTAGAAGAAAGGGAGGTTGTGAGGGTCGGATTTCTCTAGTCCTTTTTAGGCTCCCAGGGCAAACCGCCATGTGGAAGGGTCCGTGGGGCTCTGCAGCCCAAATTTCAGGTCAGAACCTGAGTCAGCCTATGGCTGTGTCCCTCCCCCTCCCCTTTCCGGGAGTGGCAGATCCCTGAAGCCCCCTTTGTCTGTGGTGGCAGGCCCAGAGGCCGGAGAATTCTGAAGAATATGGGGGAGGGTGCCGGCAGCAGCAGAAGCTGCTACTTGCAACTCACAGTTCTGTAGTCACGATTTCCCTCTTTTGTCCCTCTCTCCTCTGGGTGGTATGCAGCCTTCACCTGCTGTCCTAAACCCTAGAAGATCTTTTTCGGGGCTGTTTCAGCTTGTCCTCTAGCTATTTTTCTGGAGAAGAGATTCCCGTGTCTTACTAGTCCGCCATCTTCCCGGAAGTCTATCTCCCAGTGTCTTCTTAATATCCTTTGTCTCTTTAGTCATATTTCCCTTCAATTCTTTGAATTGATTTAGAGGATTTGTGTGATTATCATTCATTAATTGTCTTAAATCCTGTATCTCATCAAGATATTTGGTTGGTTCCTTTGGCTGGGCCATCTCTTCCTGTTTCCTAGTATGGCTTGTAATTTTTTGCTGATGTCTAGGCAACTGAATATGTTGGTGGATTTTCTCTGATGGTCAATTTCTCTCTCTTCCTGATTGTTTTTCTTTGCAGCTCTTCTTTGATTTTTAGTTCAGCTTACTTAAATCTTTAAAATTGCCGAGCTTAAGTTATCAAAATTGGGCCAGGGACTCACTAATGGGGCACAGATTTTCTCCCAAGGGTGGGGCTAAAGAGTAACCTAAAAGCAGTTTTTCTCCTAGCAATTTCCTGGTTGGCCAGCATATGGCACTCATCAGCAAACTTTTCCACAGAGGTTTTTCAACCTCCACTTTCCTCTGTTTCCTCTGTTTGGTCTGGCCAGAACCAAGATTCAAAGTGGGCTGCACTGTCCAAATTCACTGAAGAGAAGGTGTCTGACTCACCCTCCTGCTCCCGTTATAAAAGCTGACCCGTATGAAGAAGTCTGTTCCCCCTCTCTGTCAGCTGCAGTGGGCCAGGAGTTTTATTCAGGCTTAATGTCTTTAGGGTAGGGGATGGAAGCTCTTTTCAGCTGCTGTGGGCATTTAGTAACTCATGTTTGTGAGTTACTAAAGCTCCCTGGATAGTATGATTTTGATTTGACTTGCAGCTAGCTGTATATGGACAAAGGGAAGCACTAACATAGAGAAGAATTATAAGATGTCAAACAGGAATTTTCCTTTTGCCATGTAACTGCTGCTAAGACCCAGACTGGGGACAAAGGGCACAATGTGTCCCTCATTTGAAATGGATGGTGTCTTAGTAATAGATGGGGTCAGCCACCCTCTTGAAGGACTTCTGAGAGGTCCTTATTTAGAAAATAAGGTAGATGGGAGAAAGGAAGATCCCCTAAGGGAGTGAGTATACAAAGTGTATTCCTTCTCTCACATCAAGTAGTTGGGGGTAGGGGACCCTAAAGCAAACCATTTGAAAAGAAAAGTAAATAGACATTTTGTTCCTTGACTGGATGACCTTCTTAATTAGCAGACATGCTGGCCTGCCTTATGTGCTTCTGGAATATGAGAAAAGAGAACTGAATTGAGGGGGCATAAGTGAAGTAAAATCTATGTGGAGAGGAAGCCAGCAAGGATGGCCTCCTTCCTCCCAATAGAGATTGATGAAGTCTTCACATGCCCACAAGCCTGAGAGTTGGCTCAGAGACTATAAAAATTGGGAGCCAGAGTCGTCCCAGGATTGATGCAGTGTGGGGGGCAAAGAGGGGCTCACATGTGGGGAATGTCACCAAGTCAGCGTCATCTAGAGGATGCAACTAAATCTCTCATCAGAGGGAAATCTTAATGCCACCACCTCTTCTCATGGAGCTTCTAGACTATCTGCCGGAAGAGCAATAACAAGCTACCAAGGAGAGGACAGCAACCTTGTCCAGCCATGTGAGGACATACTAATAATGGTTTTCTCCTTCCTCTCTCCCAATCTCAGAGTTGCTGCCACCCAAAAGAAGGAGTGGGGTGGAGGTGACAAAGAGCTAGAATTCATCTCCACCCCTTCCCCTGTGCCCCCAAACTCACCTAAGCCTTTAGTCTAAAACTGAAAGTCTAACCTCTTCTGGGTCACGGGGAGAGGAGAGCTTTGACTTGAACATGAAATTGAAGTTTTCAAATGAATAGGACTAAGTCTGTAATATCTGAATGAGAATATTCTAAGAATCATATTTGGCTGAAAAGTGTGGAATTAGGCAAGATGTATTTGGGGTTTGCAGGAAAGTGGTGTTGGTTTGGAGTACTTACTAGGAAAATAAAACCATTACATGTCTATAATGAGCTGAGATTTCTTAATAAACTTAAGTTTATGATTTACATTTTAAAAATAATTATAAATCCACGTAATACAAAGTCCAACCAATATAAAAAGGTAACAGTAAAAGATGTTTTTTCCCTCTTAGAAATTTTCACATTTTCCAGGTTCTTATGTTTCTTTCTGGAAATATCCACAGAATTGCTTTATACTAAAGCTTCCAAAATTTGTCACAATATAAATAGATTCTATACCATTGATGAATATACACAAGAAATAAAGAGATTGTATTTTCACATCCTAGGGTTATCTTTTGAAAACAGTTGCCAGACGTTGTCTTCTCATCCTTGTTACTTCTTTATGACACAGTGAATCCCAGTGTTTAAAATTCCTCACAGGTAGAGGTTCTGACAATCCTCCAGTTTTTGCTTTTTAATTTTTATGTTTTGAATCTATGATTCCTATAATATGCTTTATTATTTTGCTTATTCCAATATTGCTTTACATTTTGCTTAGTCAAATAAAATTGTTTTATTCATTGAAGGTTTTAAGTGCTGTTCAAAGATGAGTTCATTTGCAGAAAGAACACTGATGAGTGTTGGACTCTGTTCCTAGCTCCTCTAAACATTTAGCATTCTGTGTAAATCATATAATCTCTGTACTAGATTTTTCTCAGCTATGAAACTAAATAAAGGCAACCTACTTTCTTCTACTTTATACAGTGGGGAAAAAGCTTCTTTAGGCAGGACTAGCTTTGTTACAGGCCTTGGTGGATATTGAGAGGTTGACTTGTTTTAGTGACTGGTTTGGGATTAGGGTGTGGATATGGTTAAAAGAAGTTTTCATCAGTTTAAGATTGTTTAGACATTGGGATCTTGTTCTTAGGCCTTATATAGGCCAAATCAAAATTTAAGCAACATGATTATAAACTTGGGAAACCCATCACTCTTATCCCTCCACCTTAATTGGATTTCACACAAAATTTGTATTTGCTTGTGTTTCTTTATGTCAGTGATCATTCTCTAGCTTGTAAGTTCCTGAAGGACATAAATTATTTATTTTTCATACTCTACAACACAAATAGAGTGCTTTGTACATAGATGGTGACAGACAAATATTTGTTGAATGATGAGCTGAGTTTAATTTTAATTCAATAATGGATAGGAAACTAAAAAAGGTTTTGAAACAAGAGCATTACATGACCAGAACATTGTTTATAAAGAAGAATATAAGGTATGGTTGTCAGATTTGGCAAAGGAAAGAGTGGAGATAGGTGACTACTGAAATTATTGTGGGTGAGCAGAGCTTCTGACAGTGGAAATGGAAGGACTAGATTTGGGGAGCTCTGTGGAATTAGAATGGGTAGTCTTAATAATGGCACATGGGAGGTGAGGGAGAAGTGAAATCAAAAGTGACTCCTCTGAGATTTTTAATTTAGCTTACGGAATAGATGACTCTGCAGAAAGCTGGGAGAGGAACAGGTTTGTGTGAGAAAGGAAAGGGATAGAGAAAGAAAATGAGTTCAGTTTAAATCTTTTTGAGTTTACAAGTGGAAATGAGCTGTAGGCATTTAGAAACACAGGTTTAGAGTTCAGGAGAGGTTTGTTATGTACAGATGTACGAACCTTTCAAGAAGGACTCTCAGAAGCAGGGGTAGAAAAATTTTACTGGAATACCTGGTCATTGACCCAGGACGAAGATGTATCTCTTGTTGCTGAATTTGGATCAAGAAATTGAAATATATATGGAAATTGCCTTAAATAGTGGTGCATATTTTGTTAGTGTAAGTTCTTTGAAAATGGTAGCCTGATTATTAAAGTGTAATGGTTAAGCGAGGAATGTTTTTCTCTCAACTCCAGCACTGCCTTACCAGAGTGGAATGTCACTGACAGCTTTGTCCTCAGTGTAGGGAAGGAAAGACAAGAGAAAAATCTTAATAGGAAATGTGGCTCTTGCTTGAGTCACTCCTTTGATTTCTTTGTCTGTGTATCCTCAGATAACTATATCAGGGACTTATAGTGGAAGTGTGTGTGTGTGTTTCTTATCAATCGATAACCCTCCTGCAATGCTGCAGTGGGACTCAATAAATGTTTATTGAAAAAAATGAGGAAATGAATGAATGAATGTATTAATACAGCTGTATTAATAATATTAACATTGAGGTAAGAGAGTAGATGTTATGGAAATTTAAAAAAATCATTTTTCTCATGAGTCTTTAGAGCCTCAAGGAAGAATTTTGTGGGTAAGAAGCATGTTGGAAAAGCAGAGAAAGTAAAGTATGTATTCATTCCCAGCCCTGCCACATTCTCTTCCCTCAAGGTACAACTTCCTGTATGCACACAGTGACAGTGTATGTGCAGTAGGGCTACAATTTTCCCTACTTTGAGGTCAACACTGGATGTCCATACCTGTTTGCAGTGAGTTTTTTCACTGTGAGGAGAGAGGAACAAAGAGGGTGGGGAGTATTGGATAAAAATACCTATGAACTGGTACACAAAACAAAGAAATCCCCAGGGGGAGAAAAATCATCCTCTGCATGGTAGCTTCCCTCATGGCTCATTTCTTTCATCTGCAGTCAGCAATTGGATTTTGATAATCTGAGAATTGAATGAGAATGAAAGGACTTAAATAGGGAAAAGAAAGAATCAGAATTTAAGAAACAAAAACACAACTCTACCAAGACTCCATCAAAACAGGAGAAAAGAAAAGAAAAGAAAAGAAAAAGTTTAAATGTTTGGAGCTCCATCTTCTGGTCATGAAACACAGGATAGAATTGAAATGTGATGTTAATCATAAAAGCTAAGACATTGTGTACTGACAGGAGTTGTGTTGCATGTATTATATCATTTCATTTATCTGGCCTGCCCAAGAAACTACAAACTCTTTACCTTGGAAATTAAGGCTCTTCATGACCTAGCTCGAACCTCTTGTTTCAGCCTCATTCATTCATTCATTCATTCATTTTAATAAATATTTACTAGTGCCTACTGGATAAAGAGCACTGTGCTGGGCTCTGTTGGGAGAACAAATATGCATCAGGCTTTGCTTCTGCTTCCAAGGAGCAGCTCTTTAATTCGTACTTCGTTAAAACACATGTTCATTTTTTTCAGTTCAGTATAAACCACACAAATAATACATGAACAATGCTTCTTCCTCCAAATTAAAAAATCATGGCAGAAATGGCTACAGTTTCCTTTGACATGGACCCTGGTCACAATCCACTTTCCCTCCCAGCAGCAGCCATAGTTGTGGGTTTGTTGTGGACCCTTCTAGACATTATGTAAGCTGTGATATATTTGTAAACCCACATGCAGAAATTTTTTGGTACTTCTTGTGAGCTTGAGCAAGAACATGTTTGTATGGGTAGTGCTTTACATAAATGGTAGAAAATTCTTTTCTAACACATAAATAGTATAACACTATACCTACTGTGTGCAATTGTTTTTTATCCTTAGCAATATGACTTGGGGATTTACCCATGATATTACATATATATTTGATTTATTCTCTTTAGTAGTGAGATAGCATTCCATAATATTTAGCCTGGCTCCTTCTTAGGCTTGCTTGCAGAAATACAAACAATACTGTGTGTCTTAGTTTTCCAGGCTGCTATGACAAATACCACACAATGGGTTGGCTTAAACAACAGGAATTAATTGTCTCACGGTTTCAGAAGCTAGAAGTCCAAAATCAAGGCATCGACAAGAACATGCTTTCTCCCCGAGGTCTGTAGTGTTCTATTACCAGCTTTCTGTAACCCTTGGGATTCCTTGCCTGGTGTCTCTGCCTCCTGTCACATGGTGACCTCTCTCTCCTTGTGTCTGCTCTTTTGCTTTCCGCTGACTTCTGGTTTCTCTTTATAAGGCCTCCAGTAATGCGGATTAAGGCCTGCTCTGATTCAGTTGGGCCATACCTAAATAGGACCTTAGAAGGTCCTATTCACAAATGAGTCTACACCTTAACTGATACTGTGTCTTCAGAGGGCCCCTTTTGTGAATGGGCTCACACCAGAGGAAAGCAAATCAAGATTAAGATCATGCCTTTTGTTGGAGCACATAATTCAATATACCACACTGTGATGTACATTCTTCTGCATGTGAGTATTTATCTAGGAGGATACAGAGAAAGTGAAATGGCTGGGCAATAAGATATACATATTTTTGGTTTTGATGGATATTTACTATTGACTTCCAAATGGCAATTGTAATGAAATGCTCATTTCTCTATTCTTCTTTCTCACACTTGATATAACCAAACTTTTTTTTTTTTTTTTTGTCAATCTGATAGCTACAAATTGTATTTTATTGTTGTTTTACTTCTATTTCCTTAGTTGTTAATCTTTTTATGCTTATTGACCATTTCATTTTTCCTTCTGGAACTTACTTCTTCTTCTTTACATATTCACATGCTTTATCCATTTTTATTGGGTTCTTTTGTTTATGACTGATATGTAGGAACACTTTGTATAATCAGGATACTTTGTTATAGATATAGAAAATATTTTACATATATATATATAAATTATTGCTCCTTAAAAAGATATTGCCTAGGGTATCATTTATCATATGTAAATTTTTATTTAATTAATTAATTTATTTTTGGAGGTACTGGGGCCAGGGCTTGAACCCAGAACCTTGTATGTTGGAAGCCAGTGCTCAACAACTGAGCTACACTGGCTCCCCAACATAAGTTTTTATTTGTCAATCTTTTCCTGATATATAGTCCTTATACATTCCCATGTGCATATATATATATATATATATATGCTCATATTTTTATGTATATTGTAGCCGCTGTAACTGTGAGCATCTGCGTGTCTTTGATGGCTTTCTCCTGTTTTGCAGGAGAATTAATCCCTACCCCTCACTCTGGGAGCAGCTCTAAGCTTGATTGAGGTAGTTGCTGTATAGTTTTCCAGGTTCCTTGCCCTTGGGTGGAGAGTGGCTCCCAGAGTTTTACAGCTGGATTACGTGCCAGGTAATATTGTTGTAATTTGCCTGATGTGCTGATTTCCCTTCCTTGACTCTCTTCCTTACCAGTGTATTCTTACTAATAAAATACTTATACTTGAATCTTTGACTCAGGGTCTGCTTCTGGGAGAACCCAGAGTAAGTGCTATTTTTAGCCAGCACTTCTGCTGTGCCAGGGTGCGTGCACGAGCTTGTCATTCATTATTGCATTTTCTCCTCATGAATCCCTTATGAAATGCGTAATTACATTATCGCCATTCTGTAAATGAAGAAACCAAAGTTTAAGTTAAATAAGCTGCCTGGGGATACACAGTATGTCAGTGACAGAAACATAACTTGAACCAAGGCCTTCTGACTTTCAGAACCTAAGCTCTTAACTATTAGATTGAGGAACCTCGGCCTTTCCAAAATCTTTCATTCATTTTCTCATGGAAATTCTCCAGCTGCTTAACCATCCTGTTCAAAGGATAACTCCTCAATAAAGAATTCCTTGATATTATGTTCTACTTCAGAATTAATACCTCCCTTTTCTGATTCCCATATAATTTACTACCTCTCTTGTGGAATTTATTACTTTGTTTTATATTTATTGGTGTCCATGTCTCATTTTTTGTGCTACATAGAAACTTCTTGGTTTTCTAATATGTATCACGTGCTTTCAAAATGTTTTTTGAGTGAATAATTATAAATTCCT
Source organism: Tolypeutes matacus (assembly GCA_026826555.1). Classification (NCBI taxonomy): domain Eukaryota; kingdom Metazoa; phylum Chordata; class Mammalia; order Cingulata; family Chlamyphoridae; genus Tolypeutes; species Tolypeutes matacus. The sequence goes on along the minus strand of JAKSZT010053779.1, from coordinate 2,746,645 downwards.
TGAGGGCAAGGATTATGTCTCCATATTGCCTAGCCTTTATTTTAGATTAGGGAAGAATTTCATAAGAGTCATTGAATTGAACTCCAGAAACAAAAATCATCTGCCAGAGGGTATAACATATACACTTGAGGATGTCCAGGAGAATGAATTGGGGAAATAATTAACAGGCATTTATACAACAAGTAGGCTATTTTACGACTTCTCAACCTCTAAGAAGTAGTACAATTTGACTTGGCCTATAGGCTTGTGAATCCAGTTAAAGGCTAATTTTATATATAATGCAGTGGCAGTGTGGTACAATCTTAGTGAAGTTATTTTGTTATAAGGTATTTCAAATCCTTTGCCTGTTCACATGCTTTGCCCATTTTCCTACATTTTTGTTGTTTTCTTATTGGTTTATAAAGCTAATTGTATATTGTGGATTCTATTCCATTCACATGTATGTGTGTGTGTAATTTTTTCCTTCTAGTGTGTTGGTATTTTAAATTTTGCCTAGGTTTTTGTTTGTTTGTTTGATTGTTTCTTTATTTTTTGCCTATGTTTTTGTCATTGAAAAACTTATGGTAGAATATTGAGTTTACTAGTGATAAAAAGAAAAACTTTTCATGTGCTTTAGGATCTCACAGCTTTATTAAGCAATTTATAAATTGGGCAATATCCCATTCAGAAAGTAGAAGGGAGCTCCCCCAATAGGGGCAGGGGGCAAGGAATTTCCGATAGGGCAAATGAGGAAGCAAGTGAGGAAATGTTCTGATTGGCTGACATTGTTTCCATTTTACATAGAGGGGGTCTTACAAAGTGATGAGCAGCTTGCATTAATTAGTATGCTATGCTTGTCCATTCTGTTAAGCTATCTCTACTGGACCGAAACTAGTTTTATCACCAGGTGTTGTTTATATGCAATTCTATAGGGTGTGTTCCATTTTCTCAGGAAACGCCTTCTTGGAAAGGGATTCCCTCCCAGCAACACCTAGTACAGGCAGCCATTTTATTTTTCTTAACACTAGCATATTTTACAATATTCCTTCTATGCCAAGGAAAGTACTAGTCACTGTGATACGAGGGGAAGAGATCTTTTATAAAATAAATGTCTGGGGCACTTAAAATCTTAAGCAGGAATTCACATTTAAGAGAGTGAATGAAAAAAAACAAGTTATCAAAGAGTAGAAAATTTATTTGAAAAATATTTTTATTTATTTTATGCTGAAGGGACAGAGGAATGGTAAGTTTTCAGGGAAAACTTACAGAAATGGGTGAGGGTTGAATCAAAATGAAGATGTGGTGGATGATGTTTGGCAGAGAACGGTGAGTAGAGCACTTTGGCTGGCATGAAAAATAGTACAGGGTCAGGAATTACATGTTGTATTTGTGGGGACTGTGGAGTGGGTGGGCTTTGTTGGTGAGAGGGCTCTCTTGGGGACATTTAATTAAGATGAACTCTAGACAAATTGGGAGACAGGTGAAGTCGGACTTGGGAGTGCTAACAAACTAATCTTTTGGCACTTCTCCTCCTTCTGGCACTTTCTTTCCAGCCCTCACCCTAGGTAGTCATCTAGAGACAGTTCTCACTTAGGGTCATTCTCAATCAGGTGTAGATGATTTATTGAGGATTGGGAAAGGCAAAGGAATTGGAGGGTGGGATGGGGACAAGAGGGAAGGAAAACATCTTTTGAGTTAAGCTAAATGTGTGAGCAAAGGAACAGATGTGAAAGTTTATGGTCAACTTGGAAAAAACAGTGACTTCATTTGGCTGGAGCAAAATGATCCAGGATCCTAATATTTTGAGTATGAGAACCCCCTGTTAATTACAAATAAATATCAAAGACACCTTTGTAATAGTGACTACACTCAAACTTTTGGTTAAGAAAATAAATGATGATAAAATATACTATAAATTAACAAATATCTTGAAATAATTATATATAAAGTGTAATTTTTTTGGTTTACACACAATAGTTGGAGGAATAAAGATTCAGAGATCCCTTTTCATTACTCCAATAGCTCCCCAGAGAGACTTGGCCTCCAAATTGGGATCTGCTAGCTTAGTATGTAGGTTTTTTTGGTACAGAGATTCACTATGAGAAATTCATTCATTCATTCATTCAACAAATATTTATTGAAAAGATACTAACTGCAAAGTACTCGTTAGGCTCTGGGACTAGAGCTATAAAAGAAACAGACAAAGACTCTGCTGTTAGGGATCTTACAATCCAGTGGGAAGAGACTTACAATTTAAAAAAACAAACCCAGAAATAACTATATCTCAGCTGGTATTAAGTGTTATGGAAAATAGGGAGTGACTGTGTGGGATGAGGGGAATGTTATTAAATAGAGTAGAGACAGAGGAGCTCTCTAGTACAGTGATATTTGAATAGACATTTGAAGGAGTCAGAGAATGAGCTATGTGGCGCTCAAAGGGAAGTGCGCTCAGGTCAAGAGAACTCCTATTGCAAAGCCCAAGATGTGGGAGTATGTCTGTTAATCCTTCAGTAGCAGCAAGAAGTCTGGTGTGGTCAGAGTTGTGAAGAAGATTGTGGTTTGTGGCAGAGGATGAAGTTGGAGAGGTAGTGGACAGCCACATCATGTAGGGTCTTGCAGACCAATGTAAGCTCTTTGAAGTGAGTGTGATGGTTAGACTAATGTGTCAACTTTGCCAGGTAATGATGCTCCATTCTTTGGTCAAGCAAACACTGGGCTAATTGTATAATAATATAAAGGCATTTCATGGACTTAAATAATCAATGAGTTGATTGTATAGATGGCTGGTTATGTCTATAATCGACTGAGGAGATGGCAGTCAGCAATGAGTGATGTCACATCCAATCAGTCAAAGGGTTTAAAAGGGGAAGTGATTTCAGCATCCAGAGAGAGAGAGAATTCCTATCTCTACTTCAGACAGCCAGCGTGTCCTGGGGAATTCAGCCAGGACCTTCACCTGTGTTTTGGCTTGCAGCCTGTCCTACAGAATTCAGACTTGTGAATTCCCATGGTCACATGAGACAATTTTATAAAATCTCATACTATTTACAGATATCTCTTGTTGATTCTGTTTCTCTTGACTAATACAGTGAGACAGAAGACGGTATTGAAGGACTCTGAGTAGAGTGGTGAGACAATCTGACTTATGTTTTAAGAATATCACCATGGCTCTTGTGTGTGAAATAGATTATTAGGTAAGAGTTGAAGGGGCAGTCCAACTGTAAAAATTCAGGCAAGGGATTAATTGTCAAATGCTTCTGATTGGCTGAATAAGATTAGGACTGAGAACTGACCATTGGGCTTGGCAATGAGGAGGTTATTAAGAAGTGTATACTCAAGTTGGTAGGCAGTAAACAGCCTTTGAAGATTTTATAGAGAAGTGATATCATCAGCATTACACTTTATGAAACTCTGTCTATTGTGGTAGAAGATGGGAAGGACTGGATTGGTTGAAAAAAATGTGAAGATAGAGAGTTTATGTGCTTATTTTAAAAATATAATTAAAATATATAGGGACTGGAACTAGAGTAACAAGGTGGGAATGGAAAGGACATTTCAGAGTCCGAACTGAGAGAAATAGATAATTGAATGAATATAGGATAAGATAGAGACAGAGGAGTTGAAACTTTATTTATTTATCTTTTTCTGAATTGTGTGAATGAGAAAATTATGGTTCCATTAATGGAGATGGGGGAGGGGGAGTCAGGAACAGAAGGCACTTGTTTAGGGAAGATGACTTTAATTTTGGATGTCATGAGTTTAAAGTTCTAGACATCTAGGTTAATTCCTATGCTCACCTTCAAATTATTGTTCTACAATCCTTTCATTCCTTGAGGGCTGTGGCAACTGGATTCCAAATTTCTTCCTAGAATAAAACTTTTTTTTTTTTGAGGTACATGGGCCAGGAATTGAACCTCAGACCTTATATGTGGGAAGCTGGCACTTAAACACTGAGCCACATCAGCTCCCCTGAGTTGGGTTTTTCATTTGTTTGCTTCTTGTTTGTCTTTTTGCTTTCAGGAGGCACCAGGAACTGAACCTGAGATTTTCCATGTGGGAAGCAGGCACTCAACTGCTTGAGTCACATCTGCTCCCTAGAATATATCTTTGTTACTTTATTCTGTACTCTATATCAATGATCTACACAGAATGTGAACCTCACAAAATTTCCATATTTTCCTTTTTTGTATGCTGAGTTTGAGGTACCTGTGGTAAATTTTAGTGAAGAAGAATGGAAATGTAAGTTCAGAAGACAGAAGCAATAAAAGCTGAAGACTGCAATGTGGGAGTCGGATAGCAAATTGGATAAGAATGCCAAAGGAAGAAAAGTGAAAAGAATAGAATATTAATTCCAGTTGCTAAAAGAAATCTATGTAATGGGAAAATTAATTTAAAAATGGGGGAGTGGGCATGTAGGTTTAAAAGCTGTCAAGAAAATTCCTCATAAACCACCTTTTATTTAGCCAATCACCTTCATGGGCCATATTATAGTGCAAAATAAAGTTCTGAGTCTGCCCAGGGTGGTTCAAGAATGTTACAAAGAGAAATAAAGATTTATTCATTTTGAAGGGGCAGTCTGGAGGAGGTGGGGGAGAAATTGGGACTTAGGATAAAGTGGGAGGGGATGGAGTGGAGGCTGGTGTTGGGCAGGAGCTAGGGTCCCAAAGGGGATGATGGTGGGAAAGCCTTGGGAATTTTAAGAACACAGGTACTTAATATCAGATTTCTTTGATTCTAGGATATAGGGATAATCTGATGTACTGTCAATTTAATAAACGTTTTTCAGGAAAAATATGACAATGCATTAATTGATTGTACCATTTATTATCATTCCAAAAGCATTAAAATGGAGAAAACGTGTTTTGGAAGACTAGAACTACTGAGTTCAATTTAAAATCTTTTGCTATGCTATACTGTCAATATTGCTCATTTCAATTGTAAAGGAATGAAATAATTTTTTTTCATGTTGCATAGTTTCATAACACTTCAGATTGAAACTTCATCTATATATTGAAGCCTAGCAAACTTTAGATGTTTAACAAAGGTACCATGTTTTTATCATTATCATAACCTTCTAATCAGTTTATATTTTTAAATGGTAAGGGGTTTTGAATACTTGTTAGAGAAAAAAAAAAGCATATTGCTGTAATAATAAGAAGCTTCAGACGTTTACCTAGTAGATTCAGTATGTAGATTAAAGTTGCTCTGGGATTTATATTTAACCTAATGTGTATCCATAACTATTTTAGTTGTAGTAACATAGCTTTCATTTTGCATCCCTAATAAGGGTAATTGATGAGTCAGACTAATGCTACTGCTCTATGCTTCCTTAGTATCTTTCATCTGCAGCTTACTAAACACATTGTAAACATTAATTAAACATCACAACACACCTTGGAAGAAAAGTAAGTATTGTTATCCCTTAATGGAGAAACAGATATAGAGGGCGTAGGTAAGGCAAATATTACATATATAGAATTTATACATTTAACAGATAAAAGAGTTTATGTAAAGCAAATATTAAATGTATAGAACTGAGTTCTATAGGATAAAGTTGCCATTAGTGTTTCTTCCTGAGTACAGTGATGAGAAACATAGACGTAATTATGACAAAACCCCCAAGGTTTATGGGCGAATGTGAGTTTTAGAAGACCCAGAACACTTTGTGAAATTATTTTTGGAGATTAGCTATTAAACTGAAGCTCCTGCTTAGAAGTGTCACCTAGTACCCAAACTTACCTTTTTACTGATGAAGTAGAAAATCAGGTCAGGCTTACTGCAACATGCTTGAACTTAATAACTCAAATAGAATAATGAGATCTGGATGTTCTAGCACAGCCCTGATTTCAAATAAGCTGTTCTGCTTGTTCCAAAAACATATTCAAACTTTTCTGATTGTGTGACCTGATTTTTGGTTTTGAGAATCAAACCACATAACTATTATGGCTAGTTTTAAGGTTTTGTTTCCATATCCCCAAATGAAGTAAGCGTGGAGCAATTATATAATTTGGATGATTTTGGATAGCTAGCATATCATTCAATTGCTAGTAGCAGAGATGAGAATTTAATAGGATGGAATTTTATTTTATTTTTCTCTCATAGAAGAGGGCTGAAGAGAGACAACTCAGGTTTATGTGGCAGCTCCAAAGTAGCATCAAAGAACCAGGTTCTTTCTCTTTTTTTCCACCATCCATAGCATGTAGTTTCCATCCTTAGAATTGTCTCATGGTGCAAGGTTGTTGCTAGTGTACCACACATCATATAAATGTTCCAGGTAGGAAGCAAGAAGGCATACTCTAGCAGTCTGTCATAAGCTTTCTATAAAGTTCAATTTACTATTTATCAGTCATCCCTAACTGCAAGAGCGGTTGGTAAATGTGGCCTTTTAGTTGGGTATATTGCTACTTGAATAAAATAAAAAGATTTATTATAAGGAAAAAGAAGAGAATGGATGTTGAGGTAGGTGACTAGCAGTCTTTACTATAGTAATAAAAGAAACTCAACAATTCAAAACAAAAAAAAAAAAAATCCTTTTGGACAATGAATTATATGTTTTGGCTTTTTCTCTTGTGATATTGACTGAACAACTGACACATTTCCACTGCATTCCATGATTTGAAGGCACCGCCTATGGGTGTGTGCCTCTGGCAAGAAAATAACTAAACCAACCAGTGCATCAGCAGAATTGTCTGGAAGTGTTCTTGCCGCATTCCTCCCCACCCTGCCTTTGGTTGTGAACTTGCCTAGCTCCCCGGTGTGCTTATGACTCAGCTGCTGGTGGACAGTGTAAATCTCCTCTGCAATGCTTCATTTCTATAATCGGGAATTTTGAGCATCTTTCCTTTTAAGCACATCTCTGTATTATGCTCCATATGAACATGAGTGTGAGTGCGTTATCTTGAGATCCACCTACTCCTCACTCCTCTTACGCTGATTGATGTTTGGGAGGAGTTTGAAAGCATAGGTGAAGGCTTTCTAGTTTGACAAAACATTTCACTTAACAAAATTCTAATTACAAAGGGATGTGGATATCCACTTGTGATTCTCTGTGATTGGACGTAACTTTAAAAAAGTTAATGAGCAACTCCACATTTGGATTTTTTTTTCCTAAGGGGGGATGGTGATTGAACCCAGGACCTCGTATGTGGGAAGCAGGTGCTCAACTGCTTGAGCTTCATCCGCTCCCCAGACACGAGTTTAACATACAGTCAGGTCGGCTTTTATTTAAGATGAGAGGTTTAGTAGTTTAGGGAAACATTCTGGAATAATGTTTATTTAAATGCTTCACAAACATTTGTTATAATTTTCCTCTCTCTGAGCGCCACTTGTATGTTTCACAGACTCATCTATATAGCCATACAGATAAAGGGCTGAAGGAAGTTTTGGGTTTATTGGTTGGGCAAAGGGTGGTTAAGTTTGGGTGAGAATGAGATTTGGAGATCAGAGGGTCCCCCTACTGGTAGCCAGTATAGATAAGCTTAGGCAACAACAAATAGTTTAGAAAGTCACCCCAATTTAATTCTAAACTTTTAATATAGCAAGGTTGTTGTTGGGGCCGCTCTCACTAACTGTTTTGTATGTATGTGGCTTTGGAGCTTGTGGGTCATTAGGACTGAACCTGGTCTCCTCTGAATCTGTGCATGTGGATTTCCATGTTCTTTGAGTCCAGAAGCCTCACCAGTCAATTTTCAGGGCATTCAGTTTGTTGAAGTTTTAGGCCCCCCAAATAATGCCTTTGTTGTTACTCCCCAAGTTTGGAATGTAATTAGAGCTAGATAAAAGAGTCAGGCAAATGGAGATCAAAATGTCAGTTTTACTGCTGATAAAAGTTGATAGTGAAGAACGTGACACAACTGTGTGGTTACAATAGAGTTCTTATGGCTGTACCTAGTAAAAGGCAATCTTTCTCCTGTTTGCCTGCAGCTCTTTCCCTTTTACTTAAAGTGACAAATAACTTTTTTGGGGTCTAAACCAGGATACTTTCTGACAGTTAAAGGGACACTATTAATAGTACTGTCCTTAGCAAACTGTGACAAATGGTCATTGACTTTTATCTCATGACAGCAGTCACATTGGAAGGCACATCTTCTGCATGAAGGCAGAGCCCAGGAAGAAAGGGGAGGAAGAGGTGTAGCCCAGCAAACTCAATTCCTTCTCCCTAACACACCAATCAGACAAGTCATTTCTCCAGCTCAGGGAGAAGTGAAGGATGGACCAAGAGGCCAATCATTCATAGGGAAAATCCATCCTTATGGAAACCATAAGAATGTGGAAAGGAGGTTGTTCCCACCAGGCTCACCCCTAATATTTGCACAGTCAGAGTGGGGCACTCTAAACATAACGGCCCTGGTGGGACCTGATTGTTAGCATCTCTTCTCACCTCCACAATCAGTGATATGATATTTGGTGGCTTGAAATTGGCCATAGTAGGAGTATTTTTACCATGGAAATTAGCAAACTACAAGTCAGGACTCCTCTACTCTCTTGCCCCTCCTCACACCATAGAACCAATTGTTAAAAATTTACCAGCACACTACTTAACCTAGGACTGGAGTTTTACTTCCCTGGGTTTATAGTTGATATTGCCCATTGCCCCCATCATTTAATGGAATGTTCATGATCAGTGATGATAGGCCAGGAAGAATCTCCAAACTCTGCACCATCTATATGCCTCTCAGGGCATGTCGCAGTGTGCTGAGCCCCTGTCCTGGCAGAGCCAAGGAGCCTGAGGAGGGAGGGATCTTCCATAAGGCACCATAACTGGCCATTTGGTCCAGACCTCCTTATTGTTCCTTGCCAAGTCTACTGAGATGGAAAGCCTAAGCGTTACCTTGATGCATTGGGTTCCCAGGCATTGACAATGAAAAACAGGATTGTTCATAGGGGAACTGAAATTCCTGGCAATAGCATTGAGTCAGTGAAGTCAGAAGTCAGAAGCTCTGGATTTGAGTCTTGGTTATACGGATTACAATCTTGGCACTTTACAAAAACTTTTGCACTGCTTGGAGTGTTGTTTTTTTTTTTTTTTTTTTTTAAATGGGGACATTATACTCCAACTATAATTTTCAGAATAAAATGAAATAACATGTGAAATGAGTTATAAATCTTAAAGAGCTATGTTAATATAAAGCATAACTATTATAAGAAGACTGCATATTTTATGGCAAAAGGGGAGATTAATTATTTCTGACATTTTAGCTCACTATTTACAGGACAGGAAACAGTGTAGGATTATCCACAAGGGTTACTGAGCATGTGCTTAGCACTCCAGCAAAGGGGTATTGATTTGTTTTGGGGGGAAAGAATTTGATTTTCCCCATACACCCAAAATAAATTAGTCATCATTGGAAAAAATAGAAATCTGTTGGGTTTCTTTGTTTATTTTACAATTTAGGGTTTCTTTAAATTTTAATTTATAAGGGATTTAGGAGGTCTTACATTCTTTTTTTTTTTTTTTTTTTAAGATTTATTTTATTTATCTATCCTCCCCCACTCCTGTTGTTTTGTGCTCACTGTCTGCTCTCTGTGTCCATTTGCTGTGTGCTCTCTGTGTCTGCTTGTCTTCTCATCTCGTCTTTTCTTTAGGAGGCTCTGGAAACCGATCCTGGGACCTCCAATATGAGAGAGAGGCACTCAGTGTCTTGAGCCACCTCAGCTCCCTGGTTTGTTGTGTCTCTCATTGTCTCTCCTCTTTGTCTCTTTTTTTTTCTCTGCATGGGCCAGCTCTCTGCACAGGCCAGCTTGGTGTGTGGGCCAGCTTGCCTTCACTGGGAGGCCCCAGGAATCGAACCTGGACCTACCATATGGTAGATGGGAGCCCAATTGCTTGAGCCACATACGCTTCCCTAGTCTTACATTCTTAAAAAATGCCTAGAACATTCAAAAAATCTTAATTCAGGCAACATGAAATATTTTCTATTTAGGTTCTTGTACTTTTCAGTGTCTTGAAAAGGACTAGGTTGAAGGAAGTCTTCAGGGGCAGGTTTTGTGTCATGCATAGAACATAAGGCCTGTGTTTTTTTTCTCCCATATTTATAGGCAAATCCCAGACATAAAATTACTTTAGTGTGATGCTTCCTTGTAAAACACAAAATAAATCATTTTTAATTTTCAATAACTCTGAGATTTAAAAAATATTCTCAAGCAAATTTAAATCTTTCAGATGTGAGACCTCATTTTTAAGCATGGTTTTTCAGATATAACTTGGCCTCCCTCTTGTGGTCGCTAGGGCAAAATGAACCAAAAACTGGGCCATAGGCCTAAAAGTGTAGCACATTTCTTTGAATCAAAAAATAGAGTGTTGAAGATCTAAGCCTGGATTTAAACAGCTGGAAAGCATGTAATTAATCTCAGGCTTTGGTATTCTTTAGATATCCAGATTAATTCCTGCATTCGGTTCTATAATTTTTTTGTCTTGCTTTTACTTGACTTTTCCTTGTGTTTATTTGTGGTTGTGGTTGTGGTAGTGGTCATGGTGGTGGTTGTGCTGTGTGTGTACTTTGCACAAAAAACAGAACCCAATGCCCAGATAAAAATTTCAAGTTTTTTATGTTACATAATACTTTTGGTACAAATTCTAGAAAAAAAGAGTATGTTAATAAGTTGTTGAGGGAAGCGGCTGTGGCTCAATCAGTAGGGCTCCCGTTTACCATATGGGAGGCCCCGGGTTCGGTTCCCGGGGCCTCCTGGTGAAGGCAAGCCTGCCCGCACGGCGTGGTTAGCTGATCCAGCGAGCACAAGCAGCAAGGGGGGGATAAATGAATAAATAAATAAAATCTTTAAAAAAAAAAATAAGTTGTTGGCAAAAACTGAGATTACTTTGGCTTGTTTTTCTTTTTAGAAATTAATATATTGCAAACAAAACTTTAACCTGAATCTGATCAGGCCCCTAGACCTAACCACCAATTTACAAGGAATCTAGAGGACAGGTGAACATGTTCAAATATACTGAGGAGATATAATCAGTAAACCTCAGACTGAAGAATTTCTACAGGACAAACAAGCATGTTTCCTTAACAAATAAATTGCAAGGGTAAATAAAATGAGAGATGAAAGTGGAACATGAAAATTAAAAGAGACTAAAAAGATGACAATCATTCATGATGTCTAGACCTTATCTGGATCCTGATTAAAATAAGTATTGTGAAAAAAACCTGTTTGTGAGATTTACAAGATAAAAATTTGACAGTAGATGTTTGATGTTATTAAGGAATTATTTTTAGGTGTGATAATAATATTTGGTTAAGTTCAACAGCAAGTAATTTTCTTTTAGAGATTCACATGAAATATTTATAAATGAAATCATATGCTATCTGGAATTTGCCTCAAAATAGTATGGGGGGAAGGCATTAGATGGGAGTATGGATGGAACAGAATTGGCCATGAGATTATGGTTGTCGGTACTTGGTATGGGATACCTGGGAATTCATTATACCATTTAATCTTCTTCTGAATATGCATGAAATTCCCCATAAAATATTAAAAATATCAATAAATTGCTTTTAGTGCATTTGATAACATCTATGGTAACATCTTTACCATATCACTAAACAACATTATTTTATGGAATATTAAAATAACTTTCTTTGCCTTTCTTTAATCTGGAAGCTAAACTCAGTTTGGGCCTCATTTTAGACTAAGAGGAACATCCTAAATTTGTTAGCTCAGCCCTGTGAAAGTCCCAAGTGTGTCTTGATTTCTTGGATCTCTAAGAAACTGAGTCGGTTTTATGTGGACCTTAATCCTCATTCTAATCAAAAGAGATCTTAAACTAAAGGTCGAGGCTTTTTAGGGAAGATGCCATGGAATAAACTCAAATCACTCAATTCCTTGAGATAGAATCAAGACCAATTTAAGGATTAGATTAGTAAGCAACCAATTTATAAACTTTGAAGGCTTAAGATATGTCAGAAATTCTGTTACAATAATAACAAAGACTAAGTTATTGGGTGAGCCTAACATTCCCTTTGGTAGATTATATTATGTACCCTAACAAAGACATATTCTTAATCTTAATCTGCCTTCCTGTATGCATGAACTCATTTGTAAAGAGGACCTTTTGAAGATGTAAATTAAGATGTGGACTTCTTTGTGAATAAAGTCTTCTAAGATCCTATTTAGGTATGGGTCAACTGATCAGGGCAGAACTTAATGAGTATTACTAGAGGCTTAAAAAAAGCCAGAAAACAGCAGAAACCAGAAGAGCAGACATTAGGAGAGAGAGAGATCACCAGATGACAGGAGGCAGAGATATAAGCCAAGGAACCCCAAGGATTGAGATATAATTAGCACCAGAATGCTACAGACTTTGGGGAGAAAGCATGGCTTTGCTGATGTATTCATTTTGGACTTCGAGCCTTCAAAGCTGAGCCAATAAATTCTTGTTGTTCAAGCCAACCCATTGCATGCAACCTGGCAAACTAAGACATTTACAGTCCACTTAGTTGCAGGTTTTAAGTCTTCTCATATAGATACCCCTCTCTAGCTTGCTTCCCTCATCCACTCACCTGATCATGACCTTCTGCCCTAACTGAAACCCATGTGGAAAGGCACTCTACTACCTGTTCAGAGGAGGTGGAACTATTTTCCTTACCCAGTATCTCCCTGGATTCTTGTCCTGAACACAACACTGTAGAAGCATGATGCTGCCTCCTTATGTGACTTCCATCACTGTCCTCTTCTAGTGTCATGCTCCTCCCTGCACCCTCATGTCAGTCTGAATTAAGTCATGAGCTCTTTGGAGATTTTAAAGAAAATTATTTCACTTTGGAAATCCCAAGATAAGACCAGACCACTTCCTAATCTCTCACATAGTCATTTAATAATTCATGTTATTTTCCTTCAACAAATATCTATTGCATTCCTAACATACATTAGGCTCAGGAATAGGCAGTGCTGATTGGAAGGTAAGCACGATAAGACCCAGTTCTTCCCTCCTTGAGTTTGCAGACTAGTAGTTATCTTATCCTATCCAAGATAAGAATGTAATTTGTAACCAGTCTTTATTGACTATAGAAATATAAAGACAAGAGAGCACTATGCAGAAACTAAGTTACAACTTCTGCAGGGGCTCTGTGCCTCATGCTTTCTTGGCCAGACTCCATGTGTCCAGGGGCGGTTTACTTCCCATCACTGGAGTTGTTCTGGGCTGCTTTATGGCTCAGAATTCTGAACAGACTAACTCCAAGGCCCCAGAAAGAGAACTTTTTCTTTTTCTTTTTCTTCAAATAATCTCACTTAAATATGCTTCCCAAATCCTCATTTCTTGTCAGATTTAACCTCTTTCCAGGAAACTAAGGAAAACAGAATTTCAATACAGGAAGAGTAGCCAAAACCTTTAAAAGTTAGAATAAAAGAAAAGAATGTGGCATTTATTAGGAGGTAATTCTCAAACTTTTGTATGGAAGAGTTTTGTAACAATGTTTATTGTCCAAAACGGAAATGAATCACCCTGTGGAGTTGTACTTCACAAGTGCAAATAGACAAGATGACAATTTGTCAAGGATATCAAAGAGGAGTTTTCAAAGGGTGGAAGTTTAAACTTAGATAACAAAAATTTCTGCTTGATTGCTAATTTTTAAATTATTTAGTTCTTTGAATTATGAAAACGAGAATGTTAAAGGCACAGTAACATCTGGAAAGGAGAGGAATTTCAGGGCAGAGAAGTTTTCCCTGTGTTACTAAAATCATATCTCATACCAACACTCTTCTATCAGCTCATAAGTAAGATTGGCATAGGCCCTAAAAGTTTTGGTATCAGGATTATCTTAACACGTTGGCTGATGGGGCATTGGCCCTGGATTGTTGGTGCAGTGTTGAAACCATTTGACATGAGTTTCACATTCTGAGAGGAGACCTGAGCAATTCTTTGATAAGAATAATTACTACTCCAGCTCTCAAGGTGTTGGTACCTAACAGGAGCCCCAAGGCAACTAGAAGAGTCTGCATCAACCCTTAGTCCAAACTCAGGGAGACAATACTGGTTATGATGCTGTAACAGTTTGAAGCTAGAAAAGATCATGTCCTTAGAGCTCATCCATTCCTGTGCATGTAAATCTATTGTAGGTGGGAACTCTTGACTAAATGACTTCTGTTAAGGGCTTTTTATTAGATTGTGTGACCCAGGGTGAATCTTCATCCTCTTACTGGAGTCCTTCATAAAAGAAGGACTAAAAACAACAGACACATAAAAAAAGGATCAGAGACAGAGAAACCCTGAGAGGCTGAGAGAGTGGTCCTGGAGGTCAGAGGCTGGAATCAGTGGAGCACAGAGGCAAGGAAAGAGACCCTCAAGGGGCCAAAAGAAATGAGTCCTGGAGGAGAGGGGAGAGATGAGCCATATGCCTGATTACCCACAGCTGAGCTTGGGGAGAAAGTACTCCTGGAGACTGGGAGAGCTGCGATTACATCCTGCCATGTGCTGATTGCCCACAGCTACAACTTGGTGAGACAGCATCTCTTGATGAGGCTTTGATTTAGAAACTTCCACGGCCTCAGTACTATAAGCTTCTAACCTAATGAATTCCCATTATAAAAACCAAGCCATTTCTTGTATATTGCTCCAGCAACTTTTAACAAACGAAAACAGATGCCAGCCATAGATTTGGCATACCAAATTTGTGCCAAACCTATGATTTGTGTCAAAACCTAGGTCTTGATCCTCTTGCGATAACAACCACCACCACTAGTAGCACTGTTGTAGTTAGGATGAGCTAGTTTATTCTGAGTAACAAACCACTCTGGAATCTTAGTAGCTTTATTTCTCACTTTACACTATATGCCCATCACGGACTGACTGAAGCTCTACTCAACACTCCTGTCCCTGGGATCCATGGTGATGGAACAGCCACCATCTGAAACATTAGCCAGTCACCACGTGGGCAGTAAAGGGTTAACTCAGTAGGCCTGCACATCCCAAAGGTCTTCAGGACTTGCCCTTTTCCAACTCCTGGGAGATAATCTCTAAGTCCATGGAATACCCTGCCTGGTAAGAGTGTCTTTGTGTACCTGGGGCCATGGGCCACACAAGATAGTTTATACTAATAATGTGATTTTATGATAATGCCTATTTTTGTTTGCCTAAGGCCATGGGCCACTTCGTATCAATTTGACCACTGTGGGGGCTGAACACTGAGTAGCTAAGGTCAGTTTTCTGGATGCTCTATGCCTACATGACTGACTGTCATTAAAAACTCTAGACACCAAGGCTTCGGTAAACTTCTCTGGTTGGTAATAGTTCATATGTGTGAGAGAAGTAAGTGTTGCCTGAGCCAACTCCAGGATGACTGGAAGCTTATACCTGGTTTCTCCTGGACTCTGCCCTATGTGCCTTTTGCCTTTGCTGAGTCTAATCTGTATCCTTTTGCTGTAATAAACCATAACCATGAGCACAACAGCTTTTCTGTTTCCTGTGAGTCCTTCTCTTAATTAATCAAACTTGAGAATGGTCTTGGGGCCCCCCAACAATCCTGGCTGAGGGAAAGAAAGGAATTGTGTACTTGGCCTTAAAGTTTCTTCTTGAAATAGGTTATGATTAAGATGGTGTTTTGATCATATTAGGTCCAGGAATATCTGGATACAGCCCTTCAACAGCAACCTCTCCTTAGAAGGTCCTGAAAAAACAAAGAAACAGCACAAAAAACATAGGAAGAAAATATGCCATGTTTCCACTGGCAGGATGAAGTGGTCTCCCAATGAAGAACTCTAGTGAGCCAGGAAGGACTTCTCCAGCATAAGCTGTGTTAGCCTGAGCAGGTTAGGACCAAAGGGAGGTTTACTTTTATTCCAAAGCACAGATCTGGA
This sequence comes from Tolypeutes matacus, assembly GCA_026826555.1. Taxonomy (NCBI): domain Eukaryota; kingdom Metazoa; phylum Chordata; class Mammalia; order Cingulata; family Chlamyphoridae; genus Tolypeutes; species Tolypeutes matacus. The sequence continues at coordinate 2,730,865 of JAKSZT010053779.1, read as the reverse complement.
TCTTCTTCTTACTTTCATATTTCTGTCAACAAGGGGCCTAAGAAAGCAGAAGATACAGGGGAAGGAACTAGAGAATATTTGCCCCCAAACGTAAAGGAGAGCTGGTATAGGCTGCATATCCATTACCAAGCCAAGTAGGTAAAGAAGTCAGAGATCCTGGAGAGAGAAACAGAGAGCATGTGCATGCCAGTGGAAAGTAAGTGGGGTGGGGGCAGGATGAGAGATGGTTGTTGGGCTGTCTCCCAGGAAGGGCTGGCTCAAGATCATACCTTACGTCTCTTGAATGTTGGAAGAACACTGGTAGAAGAGACTACTAACATATACTTGCTCCCTTAAAAAAAATTATTGTGGGAATATATATGTAACATAACATTTCACATTTTAACCACTTTCAAGTATGCATTTCAGTGGTGGTAATTACATTCACAACGTTCTGCTACCACCACTGCTATCCATTACCAACAACTTTTATCACTGGCAAACAGAAATTCTGTACCCATTAAGTACAATCTTCCTTTCTAACAATTCTGAGGTCTTCTGCTAAGCTGGGCAGCCAATAATATTGTCCTGGTGTCTTCATCAATCATAGTGACCACACATAAGTAGAAGCTTAGAAATGAAGAGAAATGAAGCTTAGAAATGAGGAGATAGGGTTTCCCACCCAGGGGGATCCATTCTGGGGAGAGCGGAGATAAGAGAAAGAGTGGACAGGGCTTAATTGTTATAGTGCTTCTCTCCCCTCAGGTTTTATTAGCTAGCAAGAATGACCCTAAATTGTAGCAAGCAGTTCCATGTAGGATATTAGCCAATAATCTACTTTTATATTCAGTAGGAAGTTGTGTCACTTTAATGCCTAAACTTTAGAAACTTCTTTGTAGTTTGCTGTTAATGGTGATTTCTTCAACTTTTATTCAATGTTTTTTCAAGCATGTACAAGTATTTTTATTTTTTCTTAACAGCAGATGAGTGCTCATCTATTTTTTCACTTTACACATAGAGTGTGGCTAGGGACTGTGACTAGGTGTGAATGTCCTCTCCAGTTTCTAATTTGGGTCCCTAACTTCCTCCTTTTCAGTAAGGATCCTTAACAACAAAAAGGAAAAAAAGAAGTCCCAATGAATCAGCTATTTTATTTTATTTTGACAGTGTTTTGTTAATGGAGAGCATCCCTGTTTTTTCTTAATAGTAGTAGAGAAGTCTGATTTAGACATAAAGATATGAAATTGACTAAACTGGTTCACTAAATTGTGATATATGAGTTCAAATCTGAGGGTGAGAGGTGTAAGAACACTGTCTTTAGATTCAGACTGCAATTGCTAGAACAGTTAGAAAGGGGCATGACAACACCCTGAAGGTAGATCCTGAGGAGGAATGATGTGGATTGGGATCATGTAACACCAGCATCCAGTTCAATACAGAGAGGACAGAGTTGGAGTGAGTCATTTAATAACAGGAGTGGATAAAGAACCAACTCGTTTTCTTCTGCCCTCGGCTCCCTTAAGTAAACATCTGATTCCAGGGCATCTTTCTTTCCTGGCAGAAAATGCATTTCCTCTTTCTCTTGCAAATAAAAATATTCCTCTATCCTCTTTGTTAGTTCTGTGACACAGTGATGGTTAAGTGCCTAGGCTTTGGAGCCAGACTTCATGAGTTCAAATTCTTATACCACCATACACAAGCTTACATGACCTTGGCAAGTCTCTTAGTTTCACTAAGCCACCATTTTCTGATTTGTAAAGTGAGAATATTTTTTCTTACTCTATAGGGTGGGAATTAAATGCACCGATTAACATAAAGTGCATAACAAAATGCTGGGGACATTGTAGGTGTGCAATAAAGGTATATGTTTTCTCTATCAAATCTGAAAGTGCTACGGTGGATCAAATTCACCAAGGTAACTAGATTTTTAAAAATTTGAACCCATTGTAAGATAATGTGTTCTGCTTTTTGGTTTAGGAAATATGCTTATAATACATGTTACTTCAAAAATGAAGGATACCCGCTTTTCACTTTGCCAATTGGACATATGTCTTTATTGGTCATTCAAGTGGGGCAAAGGAAACTTCCTTTTAAAACTCAGGCAAACTGAGTGTTTGTCTTGTATCCTGTCATAGGAAACAAATTAAAAAAAAAAATAAAATTAAATTAAAAAAAAAAAAATGAAGGCACCTGAAAACAGTTTAAAATCAATATTACCTCTGAGAGAGGTGTCATAATAAATTATTTGTCTAATTTATCTCAACCCCCTTATGCTGGATCAAATTCTTTGCACACACACACAAATCTGTTAAAAAATGCCCTTGATATATTCTAGACAATTACTCAGGATAATCTTCTTTCTTGTACTTCCCTTTCCCCATTAATTTACTCCCAGATCTTAGTTCTGGCTGTCTTTTACCTGGTCCTGGACTCTAAGATTCATACTCCACTTTGAAATGAACTTCTTATTGTTTCAGACTTGGTGTCCTTCAGGACAACTTTCCTATCACTTTGGACCTTAGTGCATCTGCCCATATTCCAGTTCTTTTCATCCTTTTGGCTTTGGAGTCTCATTACCTATTGTAGGAGTAGATCTAGGCAGACCTGAAACCAGAGCTGCTAGGAGATAATATCCCAGGAAAATGGCCTTTGATTTACCCAGCCTTGCAGTAAACAGGAATGTCTGGGTTTTTAACCCCGGTGGGCAGGAAGGTTCAGTCAGAAACTCCAGAACTGTGGAATGGGATCAGGAGCATATAAAAAAGCTCCATGGGAATGGCATAAAGATGCTTCCGGAAACTTTGCTATCATCAGCAGTGTGGGTGCCTTTGCCCCTCACTCTGGGAGTGCTACTGTCTTTCCTATCTTATGTGACTGTTGGGATGTGAAGTCAGCTCTGTTGTCCACCTGCATTTGAGGAACTTGTGATGACTGCCCATGTTTGTTGGGATGCTTTCATAAACCACATCACTGCCACCTTTGTGGCTATCACACCCTGTGTCAGTCCCTGGGCCAAGAACTCAACCCATACCCAGTAAAGCCTTTAAGTCCTGAGAGGGAGGGCCACAAATTCAGAATTATCATGGTACACAGTGGTGTTGGAGTTTTAGGAGGTCAGTCAACAACACCTATGGCTTTCCCTCTGCAGGTGGGAACAACTTGAGAGATAGACGCAGGGGTCACACAGCTAGAAATCAATAGGCCGGTCCTAGCACATATCTGCCTTTATCAGATTGAAAAATGTCACCCCTATTTCCCTCCCTTGGGCACATCAATTAGAAGAAAACATCTTATCTTGGAACATGATTATAAAAATAGACTGCCTTTGGGTAGGTGAGTTAGAAGAAAGGGGCTAGTGAGCTGGATTGGTGTGCAGAAGTTGGGTTGGATTTCAATCCCTTCTTTCCCCCCAGACTATGCCTTTCTGTGAGATGGCCCTAGAGATCAGACTGGAGTGTTTATTATTATTTTTTTTAATTAAGAAAAGTTTAATTAGAGAATATTTTTGTATAGATATGCCACTATAATGAGCTTTCTAATAATCTCTCTTTAATTGAATTTACTTCCCCCCAAATAGGGATGGGTGGCAGGACAAGGCTATTACTGCTGCAGAAGTTCTTATTTATGGAATCATGAGACCAAGAGAAAGAAGGTTCTCAGTAATATAAGTACTTGATATTTGTTGAATGAGTGGATATATTTTAAGAAGTGGCAGATATGCTATTGCTGTATAAAGATAGCCAGAAAAAGAACAATGGTAGATTATTCCAGAGGAACATTTTTGTGAGTTAAATGAATGTTTTGTGATTTGCAAATATATCAGGATTATGTAGACCATAGATTTTGGCTTGTCATTTGAAGGGCGTTGTTAAACCTTGATGTTGGAGGAAGGGGGGATTGAAGACTGATAGAGCAATAGATAAAGGGTTGTTTGAAGGGCTTAAGTGTGCCAAGAATGAGTTGGAAAATACTCAAGGTATGTTGATCTTGGTGGAGAAAAATTATTCAACCTATTGGGAAACTACGTAAATTTTACTAGAAGGAGAGGAGATGAGAAGGAGCAAGAGTAGTGATTTCTTAACTTGGGTACATTTGAACAGACTCCATCTTGAGTGGATAGAGTGATAGTTGACTTTTATTCCTTGGGAGGAAAAAAAGGGATAAGGCAATGAATTCTAAAAATGTTATTTTGGGAGGGGAAATCCTTCCTTTCTTTCTTTCTTTTTTTTTTTTCTTTTTTTTTTTTTTTGGTAACAGACATAATGTTGCACAAGGTAATAAATGACAGATAATGAAGAGGCTTATATTTGAGACCTTTTTGGAGGACTCCTTGTGTATGTGTTGCCTTATTTTATTACTGATCATTACGAATTCATTTTAGTTTATTTGCTTAGGATGACAGTAACAAGGACTTTGATGTCCTAAATCATATTAAACAAATGAGTTTTGATAGTGAAGAAAAGTTCAACCCTTGAGTTATAGTGGGGTGGAGTGGGTGATAGTGGGGTGGAGATGGGGAACCAGGAGGCAGAACAAGAGCAGTATCTACTTCAAGATACTTGAGTCTATGTCAGTCACCTATTGATGCATAGTAAATTACCTAAAAAGTCATCTAGCTAGATAATGGGTCTGGTATCAGATCAACTTGGTGGTTTTCCTGCTGGTTTAAGCTGGGCTTACTCATGAGTCCATCGTCAGCTACTGCTTTTGTGGTAAGTTGATGGGTCAGTTGGGGCTTGTCTGGGTCCCAGATGGCCTTACTCACATGCCTGGAAGTTGACTGGCTGATGATTTGGGTATCTTGATTCTCCTTCACATAAGCTCTCATCATCTAGCAAGTTAGCACAGGATCATAAAGTGCTGGTCTCAGGGTTTCCAGGTGCAGCAAGAGGGCAAGCCCCCATGGACAAACACTTTTCAAGTCTTTGCTTGCTTTTGGAAGTTTGAGATTACTTTATGAATCCCAAAAAGAGAAAGATTATGTTTGTAAACTAATCTATTCCTCTGGGTGTGAGATGCCATAATTACATTAAATTCAGTTGAAGGGCCTCTGATTAGATTGCCTGTTAAGATTGATTTAGGGCTTTTGATTTAACTATGTCAGTGGGCATGATTCGGGTTGAGTCCCCACACCCTTGCTGGGTCTGATATAAATGGACACTCAGACAGACAAAAGAAGAGAGAGCTCTGTCATTTTTGATCCTGCCATGTGACAAAAAGGAGAAGGCTCAAACAGCTAAGGCTCCAGGGAGAGATGAGACATTTTGTCTGATAGTTTATAGCTGAAATTGGGACGAGGGCAGAACAGCTGAGACTGATATAGGAGGCTGGGAAAGAAACAAGCCCTGTGCCAGGTGAGAGGGGAGTACAGGATCACTTAAGCATGAAGCTTCAAGAGGCTGGGCCCATGGAGCTCAGGAGGAAAGAGTGAGCTCAGAGGGAAAGACAGAGACCAGCCAGAGATTGATGGCCATCTTGCTTCAACACATGGAAACTGACTTTGGTGAGAAATCACCTCTTATGGTACCTTGAGTTGGATTCTTTTAGGGCCTTGTTAACTGTAAGCTTTTACCCCAAATAAGCCTCCTTTATAAAAGCCAAAAGATTTCTGGTACTTTGCATTAGCACGCCTTTGGCTGACTAATACATTGCTCCATGCTTGCTAATGTCCCATTTTGCAGGTCACATGGCCAAATCCAGATTCAAGGGGTGGAGAAATAGAATCTACCTCTTAATGGGAGGATCTACAATGCCACAGGAGGGAAAGAATCTATGGCCATTTTTATAACCTACTACAGGATTCTAGGCTAAGGTGAAGACTGAAGCGGGGAGAATGGAAGATAGAGGTAAAGAGAGGGAAGGGTGGGAAGTAAAGATAATTTTTGTCTACTTCACAGCTTTACTTGGGGCTAACCCCCTAATTTGGTCTAAGTGCCATTGTGGATTTCTGAGTCTGAAAGCAGACTCAGAAAAGAAAATAAACACCAAAAATTATTGGTAAAAGGAAAACTTACAGAGCAGGGTTTCTTAACCTTTTTTGTTCCATGGACCCCTTTGTCAGTCAGGTGAAAACCATGGACCCCTTACTAAGTCCACACTATACTGTGTATTATTTAATAAACATATCACACCTGCATCCCCACAAGAATAATGTTTTTTTGAATTTCAATTCAAGCTCATGAACCCCTTGTTAAGAATGCCTGTTAATGAGGAAAGGAATGTGGGTGTTTAGAGGATACATATTGCAAGAGTATTTTAAAATGTTGCACAAGACTTAGTCATAGATAGTATTTCAACTCAGTCCCATAATCTAGACTTGGTATTATCCTCCCATTATATGGATGGGAAAACTAAGTTAGGGGATATTACCCAACTCATAAAATTGTGCACAAGGAGCTTGAGAAAACCAGGAACATACTTACTAAAGCTGAAATTATACATTAATGAAAAGATAGTTTCCTTATTGTTGTGGAAAACTATGGCAAAAGTAGACTTCTTACAGTCAGTTCTTTTTCATCAGCTGTGTCAAGAGAATAAAAGGACAGTGTGTGTGTGTGGCCAATATTACTGAATTGTGCAAGCTGGAGCCTTAATGAGACAATTAATGATCTGAGGAACACATCATTTCAGAACTGAGAGGAGGTGGGGGAATGTGTGAGGGAGCTACTTTTCCTTCAGTGAGCTTATCTACCAAGGGACTGAACTAAGACAGCAAGCGGAGCCAAGGGAAGAACTTGGCTTTTTCTTTCCTCATCTAACTTCAACTTTTCTTCTCCAGGCACCTCAAGGCCTCCAAGCCCCAATTTCCTCTGAGTAAAATGGGAACAATATTATCTGTCTCTTGGAGTCTTGAGCAATCTACTTTAAAATCGAGGCCTAGACCTTACACGGGCAAACTTCTGGTAAACATGCAAGAACATCAGAATACTCCCATGTTTTAGTTTCCTGGCTGCCAAAGCAAATACCATGAAATTGGTTGACTTAAACAATCAGAATTTGTTGGCTCACAGTTTGGAGGCTAGGAAAAGTCTGAATCAAGGCACTGCTTTCTTCCTGAAGACGGGCCTTCTGGGGCTGGCTGCTGGTGATCCTCGGACCTGGGCTCCTCTCTCGCATGGCAGTGCACAAGGTGACCTCTCCTGGCATCTCCCTTCTCTTCTGGGTTCTGTTGATGTTCAGCTTCTGGCTGATCTCCCTCTGTAGCTTTTCTCTGTCTGAATTTCATTCTGTTTATAAAGGATTCCAGTAAAAGGATTAAGACTAGTCCTATTTGAGTTGGGTTAAGCCTTAACTGTATTAACTTCATCAAAAGTTGTAATGGGTTCACACCCACAGCCATGGGTTAAGTTTACAAATATGTTTTTCTGGGGTACATAGATCCAAACCATCACAGCCCATGTATGTTTACCCAGATGTAACATTTTTTATTACTATGCTACAGTTGCTTTATCATATTACCTCCCTTTCTACATGCACACAAACATCATATTTTTTATTTATTTTTATGACACTAGGTTGTATACATTATTCTCCCTTACCTTTTAGTACTTTATTGTATATTTCTTAAGAACAAGAATATTCTCTTACAATATCACAGTATAATTGTCAAATTTGGGAACTGATACTGAAATAATACTTTAATCTATAGTCTCCAATCCATTTTGTTCATTGTCCTAGTAATGTCTTTTGTAGCACTTTCCCCTTCCATATAGGATCCAGTTTGGGATCATGTATTGCAATTGGTTGTCGTGTCTCTTTAGTATTCAAATCTGGAGGACTTACTCAGCTTTTCTTTATCTTTTGTGATTTTAGCATTTTCAATTAATACAAGGCAGTTTGGTTTTGTCTGATGTTTTCTGATGACTAGATACAGGTTGTGCATTCTCAGCCTCACATGACATTAGCGATGTATCCTTCTCAGAATACCACTTCTGATGAACTTGATGTTTGTCCCTTATTAGTAATGTTTGATCACTTAATCAAGATGTTATTTATTCTTTACACTGTAGAGTTAGAGTTACTTTTTCTCCCTTTCAAGCACTGAGTGGGACATATATTGGGCCTTTGCAAACATCTTGCTCTTTATCAAAAATTTCCCTGTAGATTTTGTATCTACTAATAACTCTTGTGTGAATGACTATTCGCAGGGTTAATTGCAGGGTTTTCTTTGCCTACCTCATTTTATATATATACTTTTTTTTTTTTTGAGGTACCAGGGATTGAACCCAGGACCTTGTACATGGGAAGCAGTCACTCAACTACTGAGCTATACCCACTCCCCATCTTTCCATGTTTTTTGTCTTTCTTTTCCCACAGTTAAAACTTGGCTCTCACCAGCATTATCACATTTATTCATTTTCTCAACCCTATGATACCCACAAAATAGTTTCAGAACTGCTGCATCCATATTACAATGATAAACCTACCAGAAGAGTTCACAATTTGTTTGCAGTTCATTTATTCCCTAGATTGTGAATATTTAACAATTTAATCACCCTTCTAGGTGATTATTTATCCTCCCTGTGACAGGTTGAGACCTTTTTTTGTGAATCTCCCAGAAAAGAAGGATTTTTTTGTAAACTGGTCTGTTCCTCTGGTTGTGAGCCCCTTTGATTGTATTAGATTCACCTGAGATAACATTGATAAAATTACCTGTTGAGATTAGGGCTTTGATTTGACCATGCCAATAGGGTCTCAGGTTGAGTCCTTGCTCCATTGGTGGGCTGATATAAATGGACACTCACTCAAGAAGACACAGGGAAGAGGAGAGAACTTGGTCATTTCGGTTCTGCCATATGACAGGAAGGAGAAGGCTCAAAGAGCTAAACGCCTAGGGACAGCTGAGCCATTCTCCTGAGGGTTGCAGCTGAGAGACCAGAGCACTAAGCAGCTGAGAAGGCCCAGAAAGAAATGAACCCTATACCAGCCTACAGCTGAGATCAGAAGAAGCTGGGTCCATAGAACCTTAAGAGGAAGAAGGAAGGAGAGATCAGGCAGAGAACAGCAACTATCTTGCTTCTACACATGGCAGCTGGCTTTGGTGAGAAAGTACCTCTATGGTACCCTGAGTTGGACTCTTTAGAGCTTTGTAACTGTACACTTTTACCCCAAATAAGTACCCTTTGTAAAAGGGCATTTTTATAAATATTTTCTGGTACTTTGCATCAGCACCCCTTTGACTAACTAATACAGAATTTGGTACCAGCAGAGTGGGGTACAGTCTGATGCAATTACCAAAAATTCTGGAATGGTTTTATAAATGCATAAGGGGTATTTTTTGGGAAGAATTGTGAGATGCTTGATTGAAAAGGCCTAGATTGCTTTGAAGAGACTGTTGGTAGAAATATGGAGCCTAAAATTATTTCTGATAAGGCCTTAGAAAGAAATGATGAAAATATTATTGCAAACTGGAGGAAAGGTTATCCGTGTTTTAAAATTGCAGAGAACTTACAAGATTGACTCCTGATGTTATATGGAAGGCAGAATTTGAAAATGGCAAGCTTGGACATTTAGCCAAGGAGATTTTTAAGCAAAATGTGGAAAATGCAGCCTGGCTTCTCCTTGCAGCTTATAGCAAAATGTTAGAGGAAAGAGATAAGCTGATAACTGAGTTATTGGGCACAAAGAAACCAGAAACTCATTCCAGAAATTCTACGCCTCTGGAAATCAAGCACCCAGATGATAGTGCCCCATTTGGGGAATTAATTAAACTTGGAACTTGTAAGCCAGAATTGAAAATGCAGCTATCCAGGGAAGACTTGTGGAAGGCTTTACTGTCTGATGGTTTGGACCCCTGCTTCTTGCATGCTAAACCTACAAGCATTTTACAAGATCTGTATGAACAAAACCACTGTCAGCCTGGACTAAAAGAGACAGAGAGGGGAGAGAAGGAAGGGAAAACAGCTTTAGGAGGAAAATCATGGAAGCTGAGGTCTGTAATTAAGATATCTCCTTGGGCCAAGAGAGGAGCCCCACCCATGTGTGCAGAGAGGGTGAGTTTGCCCCAGCATTTGAAAAGGGTAGATGTTCCAACCCACTGTTGGGGAAGAGTTTTGCCATCCCAGGCTACAGAGAGGGTGGAGCATATATCCCAAGAGTTGAGGAGAGTGAGGTCGACACCCCATTGCTCTGAGAGTGGTTGGCCTTTTCTCCCCTAGAGTAGGGAAGGTCAGTTCACCACCTCACTGTTACGAGAAGATTGGGCCTGTATGCCAGAGATTAGGGAGAATGTTGCCACCACCTTGCTGTACTAAGGGGATTAAGACTGTACACCAGAGACTGGGGAAAGAGTGGCCATCACCAAGTGGAGCTTGGTTACCACCCAGATGCTTGATGAGGGTGGAATCAAGAAAATGGCCACTGGGCAAGCCTGTGGAAGGGGTGGGCCCCCATGAGGCCCCAAAGAGAAGAAACAATCATTTTAAGAATGACTCTCAGATTTTGAAATCTAATGAAGTATGCCTTGCAGTTTTTTAGAGCTGTTGGGGACCAGTGACTCATGTTTCCCTCCCAAATTCTTCTTATGGCAATGCAAATGTTTATCCTGTCTGTCCCTTTGTATATTAGAAACAAGTAAATTGTTTTGTAAACTTCACAGGTCTACAGCCAGAGGGTACTTTGCCCCAAGACAAACTGTATTTCTATAAACTGATTGTGATGTGATTTTGTAATTAATGTTGTTATTGATTTAAGGTTTTTTTTTTTTTTTTTTTTTTAATATTGTAATGTCTTTTGGGGATTCAGAGGGTGGAATGTGGCAGTTTCAGAGTACTTTTTTGAATACCCCAAAAGAGAAGGATTATGTTTGTAAACTGGTCTGTTCCTCTGGGTGTGGTCCCCTTTGACTTTATTAGATTCACCTGTTATATCTTTGATTACCTGTTAAGGTTAGGGCTTTAATTCAGTAGGGTGTCACTCACGGTGACTCAGGGTTGAGTCCCTGATACCTTGGTGGGCTGATATAAACAGACATTCACTCAAAAGACACATGGAAGAGCAGAGAACTTGGTCATTTCAGTTCTGCCATGTGACAGAAAGAAGTCTCAAATAGCTAAAGCCCCAGGGAGAGCTGAACCATTCACCTGATAGTTTGCAGCTGAAGAGACCAGAGCCCTGAGCAGCTGCGAAAGCCGAAAAGAAACGAATCCTCCATACAGCTGAGATCAGAAGAAGCTGGACCCATGGAGCCTTAAGAGGAAGAGGAAGGCTGAACCCTCTCAGAGATTGGCAACCATCTTGCTTCACCACGAGGCAACAGATTTTGGTGAGAAAATACCTTTTGTGGTGCCTTGAGTTGGACTCTTTAGGGCCTTATAACTGTAAGCTTTTATCCCAAATAAATACCCTTTATAAAAGCCAACAGATTTCTGGTACTTTGCATCAGCACCCCTTTGGCTGACTAATACACTCCCCTACTCCTCAATGTGGTTATTAATTTAAAATACAGTTGTGTTAATTTGCTTCTATTTGTATTGAGTGTTAGTTTTATTCCCTCCCCACTTCATTCTCCCAAATCTAAAATCTATGACCTATTGTCCTTCCAGCTTTCTTATTCTTTTTCCTGTGAAGTTCTTGAAACAACTTTTGAAACTCATTGAAGCTTCTGACCCCTTTTGGCTCAGTTTGTTCATTGTTCAACTATTTATTTGTTTGCTTATCCATTCTTTCACACATTCATTCAAGCACTCACTTATTTACTTATTCAAAAACTGTTTATTGAACACCTGCTAAGGACGATGCACTTTGCTAAACAGAGGAGAAATAATGATGATGAGGAAAACAGAAAATGGATAAGTCCCTAGAGCTCATAGTCAATTAGGGGAATCTGACATTAATCAGTCACCCAAATAAAAATTATACTTTTAACTTCTTAAATACATAAAATTACAATGAAATAGTATATTTAAGAAAGTGTAAGAAGAGGAAATTGACTGAGTTGTTGTGGTCAGGGAAGGCACCGCCAGTAAAATGACATTCATGCTGGGATCTAAAGGAAGGCTAAGAGTTAACTGGGAGAAGAGGAATAAAGGAAGAGGAGGGGATGATATTAAGGAAAGTATTGTTGCTTGCAAGGAAACAGAATACCTAAGGACTATCATTTTAATAACCTGCACCAATACATCAAATCCTTTGCCAACTGTCCTGCATTATTCACTCTCCCCATCCCCAAAAGGGTATTACTTTAGCCACTTTCATCTTCAGCTCCTAGGACACTATTGTTATAAATCATGCCTCTATGTGGATTAGTTCCACTGCAGATTCATTATCTCCAACATCAGTGGACTGCTTGGTGATGTTTCTGTGTTTCTGGAAATTCTCTTTCTTTTGCTGCTCAACAGCTGTTTCAAACCTGTGCCATTTTCCTTGGGCACCCTGTCCTATTACCTCCTTCTATGAATGAATGTGCCTAAAGCATAGCAAACAGAAGCTATTCGGTGAGAAAACCTTGAATATCACTTGGCCCACATGCTAATAAGTTTGGTGCTGTCTCTCCAGCTTACCTCCCCAGCACCAAATATATCTGTATCTTCTCTCATTCTTCTCTGTTCCTCTGTTATCTCTGTTGAGGAGTTTTTCTTGTTTATGATGTAATCCTGTAGTGGGGAGACAAAGGGAGATAGAGTTGGGGAGCCCAGACTGCGCATGTCCTCTGCAGTATAGGCTGAAAAAGTTAAGGGTTTGCCCTTAGTTTGTTTGAAATAATGGGAAGAAATGCTGGAGGCTGAAGAGCTAGAAGGAATCCATGATGGTTGCTAAATCAGTGAAGTTTCAGGAATTGTAATATGAATTCAAGGAATTAAGGAGAAATAAATAGAAACAAGATAATTAGTCTTTAGAATGAGTTTCTGAGAGGGGGTTGTTGCATCTAGCTTGCTTTTATGTATCTTATTCTATATCAGTTACTAGTGTAATAAACTACAATAAAATTTAGTGGTTTGAAATAATAACCATTTATTATTTATCATGAGTCTATGGATGGATGGGCTTGGCTGATCTTGGCTGACTTTGCTTAAGTATTGGTGGTCACCTTTTGGGTTTCCTGGAGACTGCTTGATCTAGGATAACCTTGGCTGGGACAACACAACTTGACTCCAAAAAGATGTTTTCACATCTTTCCAGTGGACTAGTCTGGATATTTTCCCATGGTGGTCGCAGTGGTCCAGGAGGGAAAGATGAAACAGGAAATCACTTTTATTCAAGTCCCTGCTTGCACTGGATTTCCTAATGTCCCAATGGCCAAAGCTAGTCACATGACCAGGCTCAGGATCAGTTTGGATGGGGTGGAGAGAATATCAGAGGGCATGGATACAGGGAGGCATGAAAAATTGGGACCCTCAATGCAATCTATATATCATACTCTCCAAACATGATGTTTGTTCCCCATCATTCCCATTCAATTCCCAAATCCATTGAATTATTTTTTGGTCTTATATTCCCTGACCTCTTCATAAAATTTGAGGTTATTGTCTATGCCACTTTTTAATTTAAAACTCTTCCTTCTTTGATTTTTAAAAAGGATTTATTTATTTATTCCCCCCTCCCCCATTGTTTTGAGCTCTATGTCTGCTCTCTGTGTGTTCTTCTGTGTCTGTGTGTCTTCTCTTTAGGCAGCACCAGGAAGCAATCCTAGGATCTTCTGGAGTGGGAGAGATGCGCTTCTCTTGCACCACCTCAGCTCCCTTGTCAGCTGCATCTCTTATTGTCTCTCCTCTGTGTCTCTTTTTGTTGCGTTATCTTGCTGCAACAGCTCTCTGCACAGGCCAGCACTCCACGTGGGCCAGCTTTCTGCTCGGGCCAGCTCACCTTTCACCAGGAGGCCCCGGGAATCAAGCCCCAGACCTCCTATATGGGAGCCTAATTGCTTGAGCCACATCTGTTTCCCCCTTCTTTGATTTTGATAACACCTTTTTTTCCTGGTTGTATTCCAACTTTTTTTTTTTTTATTAGAGAAGTTGTAAATTTACAGAAGAATCATATAGAAAATATAGAATTCCCATATATAGCCCTCCCTTCTGTCCCCCCCACTCCATTAACACCTTGCATTAGTATGGTACATTTGTTACAGTTGATGAAAGAATATTATAATTGTACTATTACTATAGTCCATAGTTTATATTAGTGTTCTTCTAACGTCTGACTACACATTCTCAGACTTCTTGATGGACTTTCTTCTTCCAGATGTTTAAATGTTGGGATTTCCCAGATGTATGGGTTTTAGAGAGTTCATAAATAGCACCCCTTTCTTAATCTTGTGAGTTTCAAATCACTTGAGAAATAAGATGCATAAATTGAGATAAAGACCCAACTTCATCACTGATAAAACTAGTTAGAAAATGTGGCTTTGCATGGACATTTACAATGGGCTACCAAACACTTAGCTATAGAATTAAACTGACTCTGTTTCACCCCAGCTTTGAAGGGCATGAGTTGGGGCAGCCGTAAGACCAAAGAACGCTCTAGACAAATGGTTAGACATGACCTTTATTGGGACTTACAAACAGGAGAGTCTTCGATGGTGGTTGTTTGAAAAATGAAGTTAGCACTCTGCAAAGAGGCAAGAAAAGGAGGGGAAATATAAAGAGTCTCAGGACTAGATATTCCATACGGTATGAGAAGAGAATTTCTGCAAAAGTTACATGAGGTGCACAAATGGGGTGTTTGGGGATGTTATCACAGGAAGGGTTTGTAGGACCATTAGTACATCTTTCCTTCGGGGATGTCTATTACTTTTTAACTTAGTGAGGGTCTAGTTTATACCAGGTGGCTCCGTGCTTCAGCCTGTGTATCACTTCAGTGGGGAGCATCCCAGTCTCTGGGCTCCCACACTTTCACAGCTTGAGTTATTGGGGAGCAGAGACTTGTGTGTGCCCTTCAGAGAGGCTAATAGTGAAAAAGCAAGTGATGGTTAGGCTAATGTGTCAACTCGGCCAGGTAATTGTTTCCAGGTGTTTGTTCCAGCAAGCACTGGGCTAATTGTAATACAAGAGCATTTATGGACTCTGATCACCAGTGAGTTTACTGCGTGGATGGCTGATTACATCTGCATCCATCAGGGAGATTGCATCATCAGTGGGTGAAACTTTTATACAATCAATTAAATGCCTTAAAAAGGGAAGTGATTTCAACATTCAGAGAGAATTTCCCAGCTCGTTGTTGGACAGCCAGCTTCTCCCAGAAACTCATCAAGGACCTTTCATCGGACTTTCATTGGAGCTCCTGGTTTGCAGCCTGCCTGCGGAACCTGGACTTGTGCATCCCCACGGTTGTGTGAGAGACTCTTTTAAAATCTCATATTATTGACAGATATCTTCTTATTCTGTTTCCCGAGAGAACCCTCACTAATACAGAGCAGAAGGGTCTACATGCAGAACTCGTTTGTATGTATTGTGAGAATTTTGATTTTTACCCACAATAAAAATAAATTAAAAAACAAACAAACAAACAAAAATCTCACCTTGTGAGGAGTAAAAGATGGGAAAATAGGCACAGAACACTATTTCAGAGCATGTTCCTCCACATACTAACTTGAGGCCAGTGGAAAACAGGTTCTTTCCTAATTCCAGGGTTCCATCATTAATCCTCTTCTGTTTTCCTTCTAGCTTAGGCAGGTTAGTATAGGAAATGAGGGAAGACGTCCCATGGGACCCGGCCTGAAAACTCCCAGAGGGAAGGCAGCTGCTTGAGAACAAAGCTGCAACCATTACAGCTGAAAAGCCCACCAAGAACCTGGTCATGGGGTCCCATTTGAAACTCCTGGGCTCAAAAGAAGCCCTGAATAACTGCAAACAGAAAAGTCTCCACATTGGTCCCCTGAAAGCTAACAGGCAAAGGTAGAAAGGCAACTAATCAGGACAGCAAATAGCTGGGGACCCTCCCCAACATGGGGATGGGGGTGGAAAGAAGAATGGCTCTCATAAAGGCATTTATTAAATGCCTCTCTGCCTGGACTCACTCACATCTCAGGTGCATACTGTCTCTTTTTTTTTTTTTTTTTTCTCATTTCTCAATACACTCTCTTATTTGTCTCATTAAACTGGCACATCTCTGAACTCCTTTTTGTGATACAGCCAAGAGCCTAGAAACCCAGAGCATTCTGGCAACATACCCTCCTTAGCAATGACATTTATATACTCATGATTTCAGTTACCTATGAATGTTCTTTTTTTCTTTAGCACAGTCTTCTCTCCAAAGTTCTAGACCAATATTTCCTAGTGCCTACTGGTTATCTTTTTTTGGATATAGCAGATTCCATGAATTTAATATATCCCAAACTGAAGTTATCATTTGTTTGTCCATTCAGTCAATTAAAAAATATTATCTAAAGCTTGTTTCCAATTCTAAATTTTCCATTCTGTTCCTTATCTCAGTGAATGATTCTATCATCTATCCAGTGATCGCTCCCCCCAAAAAACCAGAAAGCCATCCTAAACTCACTCTCTTAATTCCCATCAAATCTGTCATCCAGTTCTATTCATGCAACCTCTCTTATCTGACATCTCTTACTTCACATAACCACTTATTTAATTCAAGTTCTTGAAAGCGCTCTCTTAGATTTCTATAAAAGCCTCTTTAAATATTCTACCCACTCTCTCCTATTTTACCATCTTTTAATTTACCCTCTATAGTGCACTAGAGACATTCTGTGCTAAAAGAAATAGTAAGGGCTTTGGAGCACAACCAGCTCTGCCTCTTAGTTATGTGTTCTTCTGAAAGGAACTTAATTTCTCTAAATTTCAGATTTTTTATCTGTAAAATGAAGATGATAATACCTACCTTGTCTGGTTCTTACGAAGATTAAATGAATGTAGAAAATGTGCTCAGCCTAATCTAGCCTTGCATGATACTTCTAGTGGTTTACATTAAATTATAGGTTGGACATTGTGCTAAATGCTTTGTGTGCATTGCCTCATTTATCCCCACGACAAATCCTTGTGCAGATTTCATTATCCCCATTTTCCAGATGATAGCGAAACTTGTACAGAGTGACATAATAATTAAAGTGATGGTGAATTCAAGCCCTGTCAGTGGGCCTCCAAAACATTTGCTCTTACCCACACAACCACAAATATTATGAGAGATAGGGAGGTGAGAACATTCTCTAACTTCACCTTGGTTTTTAGCTGCAGGATGAATTTGAGTAAGTTACTTAAAGTTTTTGGGCCTCTGTGATCTTATCTGTCAACTGAGGATAATAATTCATGATCAGAATGTTGTAATGAGAATTAAATAAGAATGAATTGTATAAAGTGAATGGCACACAATGGCACTCAATAAAGGATAGCTATTGTTATAGTTATTTCTAGATTAAAAATACAGATGTTTAACTATTTTGCTTAAAAGTCCTTCTGTTATTTTTCCTCTGCCTAATGCATAAAACCTCTACTCTTTAGCATGGCATATAAAACCTTGCCTTACCTGCCTCCTCCCTTCATCTTCCACCCTAAGCTTTAATATTACAGAACCACTTGCAGTTCCTGAAATGTGCATTGTTCCCTTAACTCTGCCTGTGTAAGGCTGCTTTTTTGACATGGAGAAACTGTCTATCATTCCTTGCTTCCACCAGAGCATTCTGTCTTCTGGCTAATTCATTCTTCAAATTTGGTTCAACTATCCCCACTCACACCCTCTTTTTTTTTTTTTTTTTTTTTTTTTTTTTAACAAAGCCTTATTTGGTTAATATCCCTGTCTTCCCCAGTCATAGTTGGATGTCCTTCCTCCCATGCTTGTGTAAATGTGCATAATCCATCTGATGTCATTTCACAATTGTTTACTTGTCTTTTTCCTCACTAGCTATCAGAGGGCAAAGATTGCATCTTTCATTTCAGTATTTCTAGACTTGGCAAAGTGTAGGCACTCAATAAATGCCTGAGGTGTTGGGATTAAATGCAATAGTTGGAGGTATTGGGTCTGGTTCCTGGCAGATGTCAATAAATATTTTCTAATATTTTACATTTTTTTGGTATATTATATTAATTATTATATAGTATATTCTACTTTAATAATATTAATTATTTAAAACATGAGGGTAAAGTCTGTGTTCAGGGTTCTTTGTTATCCTTTGCTCCCCTGTACACATTTCAGAGTTTCAGCAACATGTTTAAGTCTTTCTGCTACAGTTTATTCAATATTCTGGTTTATCAGTAAGAGTAATCATAAAGTGATTCCACAAAATGCTCATATTCCTCATTGCCCAGACACAGCAAAAGTCTCCAGTTATTTGGATTTGTTAAAAAGCCCACTCAGAACAAAATGTAATGTCTTTTGTTAAGTTGTTAACTGGCTAAAAATATGAGCATTTCAATTAAATCAAACTGAAAAGAAACAGCAAGGATTCTGCAAATAAGACAGAAAGAAATAAACATGACAATCAACACAAAGAAGGTTGGAAATCCTTTTAGAAAGCTACAGTGTGTTAATCTGAGTCTGTCTTCTCTTTTGACAAAGATTCAGCACTGGGAGCCCCTGCTGTGGAGAGGGTGGAGGAAGAAGGGAGAAATGACAGGGACAAAATTTAAATGTTTTGACAGCCTAGTCAGAGAGTGAATTGCTGCAGGCATTCTCCCATTTTAACCCCTCCTGTAACTGCTAGATTTCTTTCTTTCACCGTCTAAATCCAAGAATCAGCTCTTTGGAAAGTGGACCATCTCCTGCCTGCCACACAAAAAATAAAATGGAAAAAATAAAACATGAAAAAAATCAGGTGAGCAAGAAATATAATATTGTTCCCTGTTAGGTGGCAGTAATTTACCTTGTCTTAATTTTTCTTACTTTACATTTTTCTTTAGACTGCGATCTCAGACATTTATGCAGTGCTAGAGCACTGAGTCTGATTCTCTTGAGGTCCCTGTGTGTCAAAATTCAACAACACATTCTAGTAGGATGAGCAGATTTAATGGTGAGGAAAAAAAGAAGTCTGCTACAATTTTGTCCCAAAATTGACTAGTTAGTATTTCATACTTTGTAGATACTTTATCTCACTTCTTTTGTTAAAACAATGCTTATTGGAAGAGGCAAGTCAATTAACAATACATTGTCTCATTGTTGGAATAAAGTATGTTTATTTTAGAATGGCTGGCTAGTGCTTTCTCTTTCTCTTTTATAATATGGTGCATAACTAGAAATGGGAATAAGCATAGGTAAAGGAAAAGAAGAATGTGGTATATAGGACATTAACTTAATATAGCATTCCATTCTACAAGCAGGGTTTACACAGTTGAACTGACTATTATTTGAAATTAAATCCAGTAACACTAAGCTTTGGGCAACATTAAAAATTTTCAGGACACAATTCACTCTACTGCTCCTGTTAGGCACAGGGGAATATTCGAGCGCTAAGAAACAATGCCCTGACCCCCTAAAATGAGCTAGGCAGGAGTTAACAATTCAGTAAGTAAAATGTCTATTTTATAATTTATTAAGCTAGTAAGAGTTTTGGTGAATAAACAAGGCCACCATTAAATCATTTAAAGTGAACCTTCTCCTTGAAATATTGTGTTTAATCTTACTGTAAAATAAACTTAATTTTTTTGAGGTTTGATTTCTTATAAATGGCATTATTTCCCCTTTCTTGTTCATTACTGTTATTTTTTTCCTGTGGCTTTTCACGAGAATTACAAAAAGTCTATGATTTACTTCCACTCGACTTTAAAGTAGTAATGGGAATTAACTCGAAGTGCCAAGAACTTAGAAGAATCAAACAGTCCAGGGTTGCACAGAAAGTACTTGCTGTTTTTTTTTTTTTTTTTTTTTTTTTTTTTGCTTGTCAGATTGATGGTTTCTAACAGATGGTTTTGTGGGGTTAATTTGAATTTTTTGCCTTCTTGAAATTATACAACAACCATGTTCTTAGGTAACTGATTCTAGCAGTTTGCACTTGCCTTTAAATAATCTACCCTTGTAATGGTGGCTCAGCCTTAAAAAGAAATTAGTCTCTTTAAGCACTTAACTCATTACTAGCGAGAGACTTCCAAAATGGTTCATTATGTATCACAGCTAGGGTCAATCACTCAAATAATGGAAGAGAACAGTACCAAATATTTTTAATGGAGATTAATTAGGAGCTAAGCAAGAAAAAATGTGAGACTACCATGTTGTAGGAATAGAATTTTAGAGGGTGGGAACAATAGAGGCAAAGGTTTTTATTCCTTCACCTTCACAACTTTCATAGTAAAAATGCTTTGAAACCAAAGCATTTTCACTATCTCTGACAAATTGAACTTGGGCAGGGGTATTGGCAATTGGGTTTTAAAGCCCATAGCTATATTTTTATTACCTTTATCACCAAATGTTTTTCTTCATCTTGTGCCAGGTGGAAGGGAGTATTTACAAAGATCCCTGAAGAAGTGTCAAAATTTGTTCACTTAATTTATTTATTTTCCCATTTATATGTTCCAACAATCTTCTTTGGAATACTCACTTTGCCTCAGGTTCTGTGATAGAAACTTTGCCTTTAGCACAGTTTCTAGCTTTTTAAAGACTAAATTGTGGTGCAGTGGGGTGAAGTGGTCAAGACTGGTGATGAAAGAAGAAAAGAAATATTTTCAGGGACTGATATACTATTCAGTGCATGAAAATATTCTCAGTGTAGTCTGTCAGAGACAACATATAGAAGAAATTGCTGAATAATAGTTTTGAGATACATTAGGACAGTGGCTAAGCCTCCATCTATAATAACTTTAATATTATGACTTCAGCTTTTACATTGATAAAACAAAAACTTTTCATACAATTTAGGATCTTATAGCCTTATTGAACTCCACAGAAGGAGTGGAAAAGAGAAGCTTATATAGGGAAGAGCACAAAAGTAAGTGAGGAAATGTTCTGATTGGCTGACACCAAGTTTCCATTGTAGATGGGGGGGGGTCTTACAAAGTGGGGAGCAGATATACATTGATTAGTATGATATGTTTGTCTCTCTCTCTCTACTGGACCTAAACTGGTTTTATTACCATGTATCCCTTTATCAGTGACCCTGTAGCATTTGTTTTGTTTTCTTGGAAAACACCTGCCCGTCAATTGTTTTTGTCCTCTGGAAAACCTTCTCAGAAAGGGGTCTTCTCTCAGCAACACCCAATGCAGGCAGCCACTTTATTTTAGCCGTATATACAAATTATTTTAACACTGTTTCATTGCCAGAGATTGCTTTCCAACAATCATTAGAACTTTATATGTTAATCCCCCAAAATAATTATTTCATTCATCTGTAACAAATAAATTGAGTGCTTATGAAATGGCAAAAGCATCCAAAGATAAATGAGATTGTTCCTCATGGAAATGTACCCAAGGTATGCTGTAAAGTTTTTAAAAAAAGCAGGTTGCTAAAAATTATGTAACTCATGATCCCATTTATGAAAAACAAAGTACACACGTATGCATAGAAGAACATGAGTAGGACCAAGTCGGTAATCATTCTTATCTCTGGGTGATACCATTACTGGTTGCCCAAACCACTTCTTTTTTCTGTAAACTTACCCTTCCCAAACAAGGGATGGGTTCCTGCAGTCATTAGTCATTAGTCAACTAATAGGCAATAAATGGATACCAGAACCAAGAAGACCCAAAGCATTGCCTGGGTCAAACCAATTCAGATTCTCTCCATGGGAATGTGGAAACGTGGACACAGAAGTACAGATGAGTTGGTTCGTTTGCTGGAGTTGGGAGGCCTGGCCATGTTTGGGTCAAGTGTATGAAGGAGCAGAAAAAACTAGGCTGAGGGGTGGGAGAAGAGGGAGACTATTTCCTGATCTCTTTCCAAGACCCAGCTATGTGAATCTGATTGTACTTTCTGCCTTTGAGTCCCTGGAGATAACTCATATTTTTATTTTATTAAATTAATCGCTCAATACTCAAGCTAGTTTGAGTTGAATTCTGCGGCAATTAAGAAAACCTTCATAGTTGATCACTCATTTCCTTTTAGAAAAACTCAATCCTGCTGCTGTAAGGTAAAGCCTGCTAAGGCTAGGATAAGCCTTATCCTGCTAAGCCTGCTAAGGATAGCCACTTACATGTAGCCAGTTTTGATTTCCAAATACAAATACAATATTTTGTGGTTTCAATATATTTTAAGACTATTTCTAAGTTAAAAAAATTTAGAAAGATTTAAAAATTTTTACAGGTCCTAAAAAGAGCTTCTAATGAAATAATATTTTCATTGTCAAATTTAACTGAATCAGAAATGACATTATTTTCCCTGAAAAATACTAGGAAAAATTTTTCCCGCTATAGTTTTCTGCAAAATGTTTCTACACATTTCTGAGTCTTCCTTTAGTTTCCAGTCAGCATTTTAATCTTTTTTCTGTAATTTTTTTTAAACCTTATTGTATAAATAAGATGGTAAACAACTCCTCTTAAATGGTTACAAAAAGTTAATTGAATAAACCTGTTAAGCCATAAGTTTTCGAAGATTTCTTAACAAGATCCATAAATACCATTTAGAATTCCTTTTATTAGTTTAAAAACATTGACAGGAAATAGTAAAATACATAGTATTCATCTACTGAAAAAAGGTATTTAAACAAACTAAAATGAACTCCTGTCAAGATAAGTTTGTGAAGTCTCAGAGTTCTATTTTTCAAAAAAGAAAACCTCTTTAATTTGGAATGCTCATCAATACATATTTTTTAGCAGTTTTATTGAGATATATTCACATATCATACAATCCAACCAAAGTGTACAATCAATGGTTTTTAGTATAGTCACAGTGTTGTGCATTCATTACCAGGAATGCTCATCAATGTTAAGACTAAAAACAGCTGAAATAATATTGGAACATGACATATGAGGCATTTCAGCTTCCTGTACTGTAACTTAATTTGGTATGTACAAGTTTGTTATAATTGGTTTGTTTCTAATGAATGTTGCTATGAAATTTTCTTAATAACCATAAAACCCTAAACTCTTAATGAGCAAATGACTATAAGTTTATTCAAAGGCAAAGTTCTTAAATTACTCTGAGTTCCACATATTTTATTTACACTTACAGCTTCTATAATTGCCCTTCTTGGTTTCATATTAGAGAGGTACTCAGAAATCACCTGGGTTCATCTTTGTTAAGAAAAAAAAAATAGCAGATGCATTATAGTGATTATGTAACACTTTCTGCTGCAGGCAAAAATCATCTTTCAGGTATTTTAATTAAACCAGCTGTATTTTAGTATACTGGCATATATTCTTATTTGATCTTTACAAAAACTGTATTATAGCATATGTGATTTAAAAAATGACATGATAAAATGTTATATATTTTGAAGAAACAATCTTTTTCATATGAACAACTTTAAATTGTAACTGGATTTCTGTATTTCAAATTTAAGTTCAGGTAGGAGAGATTATGGATGAATAATTATATGTAATTTCTTAACTGGTAATAAAATGTCAGTAAATATGTTAGTAAGAATAAAACTTATAGATAGCTTTGTTTTGCTATGTGTAATAGCCAGTAATTTTAATTTCTAGATTTTGAGTGGCCTGCTTTGGTTTATTTTGGCATTCTTTTTTTTTTTTTTTGGCATTCTTTTAACAATATTCTATGATAATTTTTTATTTAGAAATCTGTTTCTATAGGAGAGTCTTCTCTTTTATATGCAAAGAAATTCATTGACCTAATATTTAACTCTTTCTCTTGGTCCTAGACAATCATGATTTTTTTGGTTGAAAAGGTAAATAGAGGAGCAAAAGACAGGACAAGAAAGAAGGAAGGGAGGCAAAAAAATAAGGGAGATTAAATGGAAAAAGGTGAAGTTTTTTTTTTTTAAAGATTTGTTTATTTACCTTATCCATTTTAACCACTCCCCTTCCCCATTTGCTATTTTGTGTCCATTCGCTGGGCAATTCCCTGTGTCTGTTTCCTGCCATCTCTTCTCATCCTTCTCCTTCAGTCTTTGATCCTGAAGACCTCTGATGTAGGAGAGAGGTGCTCTGCCACCTGCCCCACCTCGGTTCCTGGTTTTCAGAGCTTTCAGAACATCTCATCTTGTCTCTCCCCTGCATCTCTCTCCTGTTACGTCATCATCTTGCTGCATGGCACCCAGGGCCTGGCGGCTCACTGGCACATAGAGCCTGGCAGCCCATGCGCCTTCTATATATATATTTTAAATTTTACTGGGAGGTCCCGGGGATCGAACCCAGGTCCCTCCATATGGCAGACGGACGCCCAACCATTTGAGCCACATCTGCCCCCAAAGGTGAAGATTTTTTAAACAGAAGAAGATATAAGTAAAAGGATTAACTTTGAAGAAAATGAACTGCTTAAAAAGACAAGGAAATAGATAAATATTAAAATAAAAAAGCACAGAATAAAGCAAATGTACTATGTTATTAATTATAATTAAATCAAATATAATATCATGAACAAAAAGAAGTTAGATTCTGCTAGAAGATGTTAATGTCAAAATGTATATTCAAACTTCTTATACTTTAGACAAAAGAATAATCTTGAACCATGAAAACATTCTGATATTCTTTTCTCTGTAAACAATTCTCTAAGACAGGAAACTCCAGATGACATCAACTTCATGTTTCAATTACAAACCAAATTAAAATTATTTTAGAATAAAAATGGAATGCATCTTCATTCAGGAGCCAGATGTCTTATTAAATATAATTTCCTCTTTGGCTGCTTTCTATGAAGGGTTGATTTAGAATAAGAACAGCTTCTGTGAAATATAATTACAGCCCCTTTTGTGGCTTTCATTGTCATGGAGGTTGAAATATGAAAGCAACTGACAAACAAACCTCCAAAATGGTGTTTCTTTTTAAGTCTAAAGGCGTTGCTTAAATCTTAAATCAGCTATTATTTTCTTTTTGTTATTCTAGAACCTTGTATTGTTTAGATGATTTTGGATATATCCTTTGTTTCCTACTATGCCTTTTAGAAAAGGCCTTTTATTGCCATATGCAACTTTCAGCCTTCAAACACTTTTTTTGAGAATTAAAAATTTTTTTAATATAATTTTCTTTGTGTCTTAATCTTGTAAAGGGTCTAAATGGAGGCAGTACCATTATGTCTGCAAAAGCATAAGCTACATCTGGTGTTTGGGAGTTAGAGTTCTCTCTGTTTCTTTTTATGTGTACATTCTGGTCAAAGTATGCCTTCTTTTGTTTATGGATGGTTTTGATTTTGTTCTTTCTCCTCTTAAAAAAAAAACAAACCCTTAAAGCATGTAGGTTAGAATGGGAGGTATTTATTATCCTTTATCTGCTACTTATGCATAAGGAAATTGGAAATTATTACAACCTTGTCTATAAGAGACTTCTGGTTTTTAAAATAAAGTACCCTCAGGTGCTTTCTGTATTATCCAGTGGACAGAATTCTAGAAGCCAGAAGCTATTTGGTCACCTGGTCATCTTGTCCAACAATCTACTTTTGCTCTAAGTATCCAATAGACCATGTGTGGACACTGGCACTGATGAAGAACTCTTGACTTGCAAGGTACTCCCTTCCACCTTTGGAAAACTGTTAGACAATTCTTTGCTAGATCGTGCTGAAGTCTTCCTGAAGCTTCCGTTCATTGATCACACGTCTACCTAATGGAAATGTATGGAAACTTCCTATTCTGTTTCCCACACAATAACACTTCAGATATCTGAAGGAAGCTGCTCTGTCCCTTTGAGTCTTTTCTTCCTCAGTTTTAACATTCCCAGGTTTAACATTCCCAGTTTATTCTGTTGTATCTCATGTGGGCCCCCTTACTCTCCTGGTATTCAGGGATTCCAGTTTGCCTCTGCTAGAAAGCTGGTATGGCCTGAGTTCTGTTGCCATGTGTTTGTCCTTATTTATATATTGTCTGGACTTTTTGAAGAAATATTCTGCTTCAACTTTTTAACTTGATTATTTTTTCTGCTTAATAAGGAGCTCTTCAACTTCTATTTTGTTTAATGAAATATTTTAAAATGTAAAAAAGTACATTATATCACTATTCACCACCTGACTTAACAAATATTAACTTTTTTTTGCCTTATTTGCTTCAAAACATTTTAAAAGAAATACATGCTACAGATAAAACCCACCCTGCCCCTCATCCTATTTCATTTCCTTGTTTCTCTCCAGAGTTAACCACCAAGTTCAGTTGCATATATATCTTTCCTTTCCATGTTTTTAGTCTTTGTTGCTTCTGTATGATCCACCTGCACACATATGCATAAACACACATTTTAAATTTAAATTTAAATTTAAATTTAAATTTAAGTGGTATCATACTACATATATTCAAACATATATGCAACTCACTGTTTTTCAATCAATGGTAGGTGTTTGAGATCTATATATGTTGATACATGTAGGTCTAGTTCATTTATTTAATTATTGTATGGCATTACACTGCTATAATATTCAATCTTTTATAAAAATATATACACCGGTAAATAGAATTGAGGTTGCTTTAAATCTTTTTGCTCTTATGAACAATGGGAACTTTTTTGGGTACTTTTAAACTTGTGTACATTTGAAAGAGTCCTCTTGGGTAGATATCTAGAAGTGGCATTTCTGGAACTTTTTTAGATCCTGTCAAATGTTTCCCCAAAGTGGCTACATCAATCTATATCACCCCTATTCCCAGCAGTCTATGATAGTTCTTTTTGTTCCACATTCTTACAATACTTTATATTGTCAAATTTAAATTTTTTTGTCTTTCTATTGGGCATGAACTAGCATGCCATTTTTGTTTAAATCTGTATTTCCAGATTAGTAATGGCATTGGATTTATTTTAGTAGTTTTATAGACATTTCGGTTAATCATTTCTGTGATATAGCTATTCATATTCTTTTGCCCGTTTTTCTTTTGAGTTGTTTTTCTTTTCTTACTGATTTGTAGATATTCTTCATGTTTTCTATATACTAATTAATTGCTAGCTATATACAGTGAAAATATCTTCTCCTAATTTGTTTATAGTATCTTTTTTTTTTTAATACAGTGCTTATTATATTTTAGTACAGCAAATATTTTCACAATGGTGTATAATTTACCACTCATGTTTGTCAATCCCTTTCTTTATGGTTTGTATTTTTTTATGCCATGTTTAAGAAATATTTCCCTAAGCAAATGTCATAAAAATATTCTCTAACAGGATCTTTGAAAGATTTTGTTTTTTATACTTGTGTTATGATCTATCTGGATCTTATTCTTTGGTATGGTGTGAGGTGAAGATCTAAGTTTATTTTTTCCTATGGTTAATCAAATACGAATGATGGCTATTCCTTTCCCTTCTTCTAATTTTTAAAATGTGATCTCTGTCATAAATCCAGTTCCCCTGTATATATGATCTCTTTCTGGTATTTCTAATATGTTTTATTTCTCTGCTTGTGTTTGCTTAGGCCAATCGCTATATATATATATTCCCCCCCCCCCCAGAATTTACACTCCAGGGCGGTTCAGCCATGGGGTTTTAATTACTCAAGGGAGTTTGTTTTTTTCTTCACCTAGAGATTCAAGTAGAGACTATTTCTTTATCACTTGCCTATGTTGGTGGGTGGAGTTTTTTTTTTTTTTTTTTTTTTCTCGTGGGTTTCCTGTCATGGAAAAAACCTATTTCAGGATTTGGCTTTCTGTGTTACTTCTCCCATAGGAAGGAGACTCTTTAAAAATTGAAATTTTACAATATTCAAGGAGGGAAGTTCTATTGGTGGGTTTAGGCGTACCTTGATTGTCACAAAGAGAGAGAGTTTATGAAACACAAAGGAGTCTAAATTATGTGCCCAGTGACCTACTGTTTAAAATTAATTAGGGGAGTGGAGGTGGCTCAGTGCTGAGCTCCTGCTTCCCATGTATGAGGTCCTGGGTTCAATCCCCAGGACCTCTTAAAAAAAAAATTAAAAAGCTATCTGTTATCACATCTATTTTGATAGGCAAGCTTAATTATAAAAACCCGCTAACTTGCTATGTTGTTGAGTTTAATGTCTCTGCCAATTTTTTCTGTTATTCCTAACAGATATCTGAAACTGTAAGAAACTTTCACAACTACTCTGTGTGTGTGTGTGTGTGTGTCTGTAGAAGAGAGGGAAGAAGTGGGAATTTAGAAGGAAAAGAGAAAAGAGAGGGGAACTTTTCTTTTGCTCCTGCTTTCTCCCTACAGCTATTTCCCTGCTTGCAATAAATTCTCTCCCTTGCAAGCTTAAAGCAAAAGTGAATGTTATGCATAACCCAAGTGTCTGATGCCTGGATAGACTATAGCCACTTAATAGAAAAATCTAATTACCCACCTTCCCCAACCAAAGGTCATCTTCCTTTTGTATATTTGGGCTGCATCTTAGTCATTCTTTATTGTTGCTTAGTTCCTAAGTTCTGACTTGGGCTTCTGCATGCTTTGATATAAAACTTGATTTAATCATATAGGAGATTAGGGTGTAGACTCCGGAGTCAGACGGTCTGATTTTAAATCCTGGCTCTAACAATTGTGCCTTTCACTTATTCTTTCTGCATTTCAGTCTTGTCATCTGTGAAATGGGATATACAAGTAATGGCCACATCATGGGGTTGCTGTTATGTTATGTAGCAGATACTTTGACCACATCTCCTTAGATTTCTTTACCATTTTCTTTCATGCAGCCTCCAGATGAGCTTTCATTCCCAACAAGCCAGCACCTGGTGCCTTTGTTGTTGGACTACCTTGCAAAGAACTTTCTTTTCCTGCACTCAAGACCTAGAAGTACCTGGGAATTGACTTCTCCCTCTACCCCTGTAGACCTTACCAATGATATATATTCATTATAATTAATTCACTACAGAACTGCTAATATCGGACTATTATGTACTGGCTTTCATGAAGGTTTGGGGATAACTAAAGGGAACTACAATGTACAAATAAGTAGAGTCTGTCCCTGCTTTGCTCTTTTGTGACCTATTCTTCTCTCTGAATCCTGAGTGGGGGACTGTACCTTTTAATTATTGTAGTATAAATTCCCATCCTCTCCAGAAGATTCTTGTCTATACCCTACAGGATCTCTCTAAACTTGACTTTGGATATGATCCCTTTCTTTGAATGACTGAGGATGAGTAATATACCAAGATTTATGTTTAAATAGCATGTCAGACATTAATTTCATAGCCTTTGACAATATGTGGGGGAAGAAAAAGTAACTTTTATTGGAAAGGATATTTTCAATTTCTAGAACTGCAAGCATTTAAAGGGTTTGGCTAGCCAACTTCTTTTTTCATAAGCCAATATCTTAATGTTCTTTTTGAAAGAGATGAAACAGTTTGCTTTAAGATTAAGACACTAAATGTCAAGTTTGAACCCATATGCTGGGTTGTAAGTGTTCAAATAGCTGTATTAAGTGAAACTCTGGAAAACTTGGTTTGACAAGCTATTATAGCTGTAACTAGGGGTAGGCTATTATGGTTGTATCTCTGACCATAAAAAAAAAAAAAAAAACAAAAGTACTGAAAGTCATACCCCAGGGATAAAGAAAGAGGCACAAGATAGAGATAAATGAAGCATTTCAATTACTTTAAAATAAGACTCTCCTGGCCCCCATTCTTTAGTTATAATGAATACAGTACTTTTGTTTTTCAAGTAGATTGTTGCACTGACAAAAGATTTCAATATAGACAAAATCTGAATGCTGATG
The DNA here is from genome assembly GCA_026826555.1 of Tolypeutes matacus. NCBI lineage: Eukaryota > Metazoa > Chordata > Mammalia > Cingulata > Chlamyphoridae > Tolypeutes > Tolypeutes matacus. The sequence continues at coordinate 2,701,323 of JAKSZT010053779.1, read as the reverse complement.
AGTAATGTTTAACTTAGGTTTTGAAGTATGTGTTATGAAAGGATTGTGCCAAGGTTTTAAGCTTTCGAGTGTCTAAGAATGTTTCTGGAATTCCCTATTCACAGCACTGTAAATTTGAGAGAGAATGAATTTATATAATACTGATATTTCTCTCAGAATTAACCTGTACCTTAAATGTACTAAACTATAAGATATTTACTGTTTTTAGTTGTAATGTTCAGGGGCAAGATTTGACTTAGTATATTAATTTTCTATTGCTCCTATAACATATTCCACAAACATAGTGGATTCAAACAACATTCATTTATTGTTTCACAGTTCCTGTGGATTAGGAGTCCAGGCACAACTTAGGTAGGTTCTCTCCTCAGGTTATCTCATAAGCCTGCAATCAAAGTGTCAGCTGGGCTGCATTTTGTGCTGGAACTTGGGATCCTCTTTCAAGCTCCTGTGATTGTTGGCAGAATTCAGTTCCTTGTGGCTGTAAGACTGAGGTCCTCATTTCCTTGCTTGCTATCAGGCAGGGCCGTTCTTAGCCCCTGGAGGCTGCCGAAAGTTCTTTGACACATGGCCCTCTTACAACATGGCAGCTTGCATCTTCAAGGCCAGCAGGAGACTCTTTTCATCTGGTCTGCTAAGACAGAGTCTTATATAAAGTAATATGATCACAGGTGTGAATTACAAGTGACTATGCCATCACTTTTGCCATGCAACATAACCTAATCAAGGGAGTATTTGCCATATTCTATTGGCTATAAGCAGTCATAGTTTCCTCCACTCTTGAGTGTATTATAGAAGGTATGACTCATTGGGGGTCATCTTAAGGCGTATCTGCTGCACTCAGTTTACCCAAAATGATGTAATTCAAAACAATGGCATATGTTACATTAAAGCTGACTAGGGGGAAATGGATGTGGCCCAAGCAATTGGGCTCCTATCTACCATATAGGAAGTCCAGGGTTCGATTTCTAGGTCCTCTTGGTGAAAAGCAAGCTGGCTTGCCCGGCAAGCTGGCCCATGTGGAGTGCTGGCCCGCACAGAGAGCTGCCGCAACAAGATGATGCAACAAAACTAGACACAGAAAACAGATAATAAGAGACACAGCAGACCAGGGAGCTGAGGTGGTGTAAGACATTGAGCGCCACTCTCCACTCTGGAAGGTCTCAGGATTGGTTCCCGGTGCCGCTCAAAGAGAAGACAGGGAGACACAGAAGAACACACAGAGAGCAGACAGCGAGAACAAAAACAATGGGTGTGTGTGTGGGGGGGGTCAGGCAGTTTTTTCATTTCCTATCATACCATGGAAAATTGAGATATAATTAAAGAAATATTTTATTATGGGAACACAGGAGTCACTGAAAACATTGGTGGAATTGAATAAAGCATTCTTCAGCTTTTATTAGATGTTGTATACCAAATCTCTAAAGTAAATAGAAGCTCTATGCTACCTTCATGACCATAATGACATTTGTAATGTGTTTTGGTTAGTTGAACTCAGAGCTTCAAACAGATAAAGACCAATAAAGAGGATTTTGAAGACTTTGGTGGTAAAGAATTTTTATGGACAATCAGATCTGGATATAAGAAAATGAGACTCAAAGAGTAAGGGACAAACCACTACTAGTTAGAAGATATAATAAAGAAACAGCCCATTGAAATGAACAAGAAATGTATAAAGTATACATGGGAAAAATTTAAATACTAATGAAGAATACAAAGAAGACTTAGACAAATGGTAAAGTATACCATGCTCTTAGATAGGATATATAAGCTGACACTTCTCCCTAAGTTAATCTATAAATTTAATATCCAATAGGATATTTTTGTTACTATTATAACTAGTCAGTTGACTCTAAAATCTATATGGAAAAATGACCAAGGAAGAATAGCCTGGAAAATTCTAAGAGAGAGAGAGAGAGAGAAAGGGAGGGAAGGAGAGAGGGAGAGAAAGAGAGAGAGAAAGATATTTAGGCGGGATTTGGTGACCACATACTAAATATTGTAATACTGCAATAAATATACATTAATTACAAGTGTGATACTATTATAGGAATAGAAAAAATAGAAAGTTATTAAATAAATTCAAATACATGTGAGATTTTAATATAAAGGTGGTATTTCAAATCAATGGTGAAAAGGTAAATTATTCAACCAACTGTTAAATGAGAAGTGCCAGGCATCTTAGGAAAAAATTATAAAGTATGATCCTGAGCTTCTCCCAAATAAATTCAGATAGAGCAAAGATATTAACATTAAAATATTAAACCATAAAAGTACCAGAAGGAACCATGGGAGATGGTTTTTTAACCTTAGTGATAGAAAGCTCTTTCTATGAATGATACAAACCCTTAAAATCCATAAAAATGATGAAATTTAATTTTATGAAAATAAAAACTCCAATTTTCAAAACACCATAAATAAACACTTATGACAAAACTGGAAAAATATTTGAAATACATTATGAAAAAGGACTAAATTTTTAATGCACAAAATATTCAATAAATTAGTAAAGAAAAAGACTATGGTCCAATAATAATTGAGAAAACATCTCCAAAAAGGAAAAAAAAATGATGCAAATGTGTGGAAACACTTCATTCATAATATGAAAAAGAAAAGCACAAAACCATAAAAACATACCATTTTTTCCCCATTATATTAAACTGGCAAAGACGAAAAATTTGATAACACAAAGCCAGCATGATGTAGGGATTCATGCATTACTGGTGGGAGAGTAAATTGATGCAAATTTTTGGAGGGTAATTTGGCAATAGCCATCTAAATAAATTCATATACACTTTGAAGCTGCTATATATTTTCTATGTATTTATCTTACAGTATACTCATACATGTGCAAAATGAATATATGCAGAGATAGGCATGACAGCATTGTTTATAACAGAAAATTTTGGAAGTGACCCAAATGTCCTTTAATAGAGCATTGGTTATATGAAATATGGTTTATGAGGCTAATAAGAGCTAAGTTTGAGTGCTTTTTATATGACAAGTAGTATAGTAAGCACTTTACATATATAACCTAATTAAATTCCCACAGCAACTATATGAGATGGAACCATTATTATCCTCATTTTACAAAATGAGAGTCCAACTAACTGGCTCCTAATAAACAGAGTAGCTTGGACTCAAAGAGTCATGCGTCAGAGTTGACATGTTCTTATCTACTAGGTTACGGTTCTCCTTGTAAATTTGGATTTCTAGGCAGGGGTAAAAAATAGGAGGGCACTTTGTGTTTACTGTACTGATATATATAAGATATACATTTTATGAATAAATTGCAAGATATAGAATGGTGTGGTATGCTACCATTTTTACAGAAAGAATAGAATGTATTTGTAAATGTTTATAAAAATATGGTTCATCTGAACAAATAAAAAAATTAGTACTAGTATTTACATTAGGGGAGGGGAAGTGAGTGTCTTAGGAAACGTATGAGGGAGGAAGACTTATTTTTTATGTATATCATTTTGTTTATTTTGAATTTTGTGCTATGTACATACCTACCTATTAAAAAGAAGAAATGTAATAACAATAACAAAATCAGTAAAACCATGGAAATGTACTTCAGGGGCCTAGCTTATACAGCATTTTTTTTTCTTTCAAATATATCACTCCAACTTATAAGGACAGTGTATCTTATAAAAATTTAACTTGCACAATAAACAAATGAACAGATAAGTTCCAGAAACTGAGAGACGATATTTACAACAACCAACAAAGAATTATTATTTAGAACACATAAGCATACAACATGCATAAGAAAAAGACAAATCAAGAGAAAAATAAGCAAAGATATGAACAGGCAATTCATGAAGTAAATTTAGGGTAGCAAACATGAAAAACTGGTTAACCACATTGATAATTCAGGGAAGGCCAATTAAAAAAAGATATACCATTTCACAACAGAACTGGCAAAAATTTAAAACAGTAAGAAGTATCAGTGAAGATGGGAAACAACAGCAAATATCATAATAAGAACTGCTGGTGGAAGTGCAAATTGTTACAACCATTTAGGAGAATAATGTGGTAATGCCTAACAGAGTTGAAGATGCCCCTGAAGGACTATGACTCAGCAATTCCATCCACATATGCTCAAGGGAACAAGTTCAAGGATGTTCATAGTGGCATTGTTTTTAATATTGAAAAATTTGAAACATCCTATATATCTGTCTTTGGGAGAATGGATAATTAAATTGTGACGTATTCATCTAACGCAATACTATACTGCAGTTAAATGAACATACTGGATTAATATGATTTAACCCAGTGTCTATATTACAAAAAAATTGAATGAAAAAAAGCAGAGGTAAAAGATTCACGTGAAAATACTACATATTGTTTACGGCTATATTCATGTGTAATAAAAGTACAAAAATATAATGAAAGGATGCACCCCATCTTTAGGATAGTGATTTCTTCAGGAACATAGGGAGTAATAGAATCAGGAGGGAATAAAAAGGACACTTCAACTATGTGTATTTTTTTTTTCTAAAAGAATAAAAGATTAAAGCACATATGGCAAAGTTTTAATACTTGTTAAGTATGTGTGACCTTTGGAAAGCTAATTAAATTTCTGGTGCTTTAATTTTCTTTTCTTTGACATAGGGACAGTAATAATACTTGTCTTAGATATCATGAAGATTAAATTAGCTAAAATATATATAAAGTTCTTACAACTATGTCTGGCCTAAGGTAAATACTCAATAACTTCTAGCTATCTTTATATTTCTATATATTTAAAATTTCCATAATAAAAATGTAAATTAATGTTATTATGAAAGATGATTGAAATATTTTTATAATTTGGATGAGCTTGAAAAATGACATTATGTAGATTATTATTGCCCTGAGTTCTACCATATTCAACTCAAAGTAGACCAAATATATCTGGTAATGTTCTTTACCATAGCTGACATTTATTTGAAAAATGTCTCTAATATTTTTGCCCTTGTTCATCAACTGTTGACCAAGGTTTAAATGCTAGAACACAGCATTAGTTTTATTTGTTTTGGAGGATTTGGAGGTAGATTTGGTTTCCATCAGCATTTCCCAGGGAATGTAACAATTTCTGCTGAGCCTGCTGGATTTTTGTCTCCATACTTTAATAACTCACAAAAAGACCTCCTTTTGTGCCTTTAAGAATGAAAGAAAAATCTTTTCAAGCACACCTTGTGAAATTTACTACTGTTTCTATTCATTAACAAAAATACCAGGGAGCCACAGGAAAGCCTTCACTGGTGACAAAGAGGGACTCAGAAGGCTCCTTGAATGTGCTGTTGTGTGTCATCTCTCCTGCTCCTTCTGTGCTCTCTGGTGCGGGTGATGCCTCTGATCTGATTGACAGCTCGTCGGTGCTTTCTAAGTCACTAGAGTCTTCATGGCATATCAGATTGTTCTGACCTTGCTTGAAACTTCTTTGAAAAATACAGTGCTTTCGAATTACTTGGAAAATGCCTTCTGCTTAGGACAGTGATTGTTATTTTGTACCCTGGTTGTCAGTAAGCTAGACTATTTAAAAAAAAAAAAGAAAGAAAGAAAAAAAGGTAAAGTCCTCTGAGCATCATCTTTCTAGCTTTAAATGAAAAGAAATCTACACAACTGTATGAGCTATGAAAGCCACAGTTTGAAGCCTGAAATGAAATGTCTCTGGGACACGTGCTTTGCAGTTAAAAGGTTCATATTGTGTCTGTAACTACGTAGTGGAGAAGTAGATGTCTTTGAACCCAATATGAGGGCAACTGTTGAAGTGTAAGTTCCTCTGTGCACTCAATGCAAGTAGCAAAATAAGAATAAGGATATCTTAGCAATACCAGTGCAGGCTTTGGGATGAATCAGAACATTTCAGATTCATCCCAATTTCTTAGTCAGAAATATTCTCAGACTAAGTGACAAAGCCTAGGGAGTCCCAGGTTTACTTCATAGGCCACAAAGAGAGGCACCCATGCATTCAAGACCCATACATGAACACACAAATACACTCCACCTCTTTTATCTGGCATTGCTGAGGAATGAGATTTTCTCCATACAAATGAAGCTTACTTCATTAGCTTAATAGTTTAATATTTTATATGAGTTTGCCTTCTTTAATAAGCGTACCAAACACATTTAAACTTTTTTTGATGATTCATCCATCATTATTGATAATTATGTTTTTTATTTCTCTGTAATGCTTTTCTTTCTTCCTTCTCCCCATTACTAAAGAAATGCTCATTACAGAAAAATCAGACAACCCAAACAAGAAAACACCATTTATCAGACTTATCTAGAGATAATCACTGCTAACTCTTTTTGTAAATCTTTGCACATGCATACTCATATACACACATATTCTTAAACAAATAGGAACATATAATATACTGTCTTTTGTGATCTGCTCTTTTCTCTTATGATTTATCATGATATCATTTTTTTTTCAGTAGACCCATATCAGAAATGTTATTTTAAATGACTACACAATACTTCATTGTATGGACAAATATTTTATTTAAATAATTCCATATTCTTGGATAGCTAGATTTTGTTCAACATTCTTAGGTCCCAAATGACACTGTGATGAATGGATGTGTGTGTTGGTATGTATATGTATATGTATATGTATATGTATATGTATATGTATATGTATATGTATA